>ML664199.1:13202629-13474422 GCA_007570785.1 Antilocapra americana
CTATTTGCAGCTTTTTAAGGAACCTCCACACTGTTTTCCATAGTGGCTGTACTAGTTTGCATTCCCACCAACAGTGTAAGAGGGTTCCCTTTTCTCCACATCCTCTCCAGCATTTATTGCTTGTAGACTTTTGGATGGCAGCCATTCTGACTGGTGTAAAGTGGTACCTCATTGTGGTTTTGATTTGCATTTCTCTGATAATGAGTGATGTTGAGCATCTTTTCATGTGTTTGTTAGCCATTTTTATATCTTCCCCAACATGGGAGACAACAAAAGGAACGCAGATGTATAGAATAGACTTGTGGACTTTGTGGACGAGGGTAAGGGTGGGATGAGATGGGAGAAGGGCACTGAAGCATGTTAATTGTCATGTGTCTAATCAATCGCCAGCCCAGGATTGATGCTCGGGACTGGTGCAGCGAGATTTCCCGGGGGGGAGGGAGGAGGGAGGGGGGACCCGGAGGGGAAGCATATGTAAACCCATGGTGATATCATAACAATGTATGGCTAAAACAATAATTAAAAAAAAAAATAAATAAAAAAAAAAATAATAAAAAATGCAATGCTGTGCTTACTGTATTAGAACTACAAAGGTTGGTGACAAGTGTCCTTGATAAGCCATATTAGTATTTAACTACCCAGTGGACCAGGAGTTTTAAAAATAAGCTGATGAAGCACAAAGTTGATGTCATATACTCTAACAGACTCTGGGCTTATTTTCCCAAACTTTGGAAATATGTCACCTTTAGCTTCCAGCATAACTCGGTGAAATCTGAGCCTCCTAGTAGAGTTCAGAGAGCTAGAGGAGCAGAATTAAAAGGCTTTGGAGGAGTGGCAAAGTGAGGCAATACTGGGAAAATTGACTCAGATGTCTTTAGAGAGACTCACAAGAATACAGACAGAAAAGAGTAGGAAGAGTTAACAGAAAGATAAAAGTAATTTATGAGACAGATAAAAGTTGGAACACAGGAGAAGGTCCCTGGATTGACTAAGTATTAACACAGAGTGGGAAGGAAGACTTAAAACTTATAGAACAAATTATTTGGGGGATAGAAATATGTTAATTTAGTTATGACTAAATCTAATTGTGTTATTTTAAAAACAATTCACTTTACCAAAGAAGGGAATCCTACTGTTTCAAATTTATATTTCACTTAAAATATGATAACAGCAGCAACATTCTTTAAATCTGCTTCTAAGCAATTTCATCATTTATTTTTAAAAATCCAGTACGTGGCCTTAACGATTTAGAAATATAGGGACAACATTGGTCTTTGTTAGAAGGGAACTTTCTAGCAAGGGCTCCTATTCTAGTTTAAGTTTCAATGTACTGATAAGACAGGCTGGTTTTTACCAAATGGATCAATGAGTCTTAATCCTAGATCTGAAACTCTCTGATGGTTACTAAGCTTCTAATTTACACAGAAGAATGAGAATTAAGATGATCAGGCAGCAGCAAATGGCTTAGGGAGGAATGAGAGACAATGGAATGTAATTTCCTCAAATACGCCTTTTATTTTCTCTGTTTACATGTTTCTGTACAATCCAGACAGGGATATGCAAGGGTACTGTCTCATTTTATAACATATATTTCTGATAATTTAAAAAAATCTTATAAGCAATTGACTTCTTTTCACTTGTAAACATCTCTGCCGATTACTTTTTGCTGATACTTAATGAGGCAGATTATGAAATTTGGTTATCAATTTATCAAACACTTGCCATCTATGCTAATCATTGAGGTGTCTCTTTCTTGAATTATTATCTATTCATCACTGACAGAGTCAATCATGCATTTCTAAAATGACTTGATCACACATATTATTTATATAATTACTAATGATAAATTATCAAACCAAACCTATTTAATAATACTGGAACCAACAAAAGTACCCTATTGGGGAGATTTCAGGGCAAATACCTTCCTAGATATGCTTTCTATATGACTACTTTGCTCTCTATCCAACAGCCACAGCCACTCCCATCATCATTACCCTCTAAAGAGGGTGGACTGAGATTAGAGTATTTGCAGAATTCCACCACAGGGTGCTTTTCACTCTAGCAGTGGTTTGCCAGAATTGCCTCTAAAAGATTGCCAGATGTTAGGATCATGGAAGAGAAATGAAAATACCAGTTCATCTAAATCATAAAAAAAGTTCAGTTAGATTGTAACAAGTTAAAAAAAAAGATTTTTTTAAAGAATCCTAATTATTAAATATTATAAATCAGTACTACTTTTTGAGATATATTCTTAGACTAGAATAATGTGATCATTAGGGGAAAAGCAAGAATGAGAGATAAAGTAATGGAGGATAAAGAGAAAGTTAATAATAAGAGATATTTTTTGCATTGGTCTAGTTGGTACTTGATAAATATGTGTTCCATAAATGAATGAACATGTGAAAACAAACAGATAGTAGAAAAGAGATTTCAAATACATAGCCCCTATAGCTAGATCAGGACTACAAAATGAATGGCTCAGCTCAACCAATGTATTAAAAGCAAAGTGATCAATATTTTAAAATCAGCAGATGTTACTCATGGAGAAGGAAATGGCTATCCACTCTATATTCTTGCCTGGAAACTGCCGTAGGTGGAGAAGCCTGGCAGGCTATAGTCCATGGGGTCGCTAAGAGTTGGACTTGACTAAGCGACTCACACACACACACACACACACACACACACACACACACACACACACACACACACACACACACAGATGTTACTTAAAATCTCATTTTTTTTAAAAGCTGAAAGACATGGCAACAATACTTGGAAATAAGAAATAAGGAGGGAACTATGATAGACAAATCACAATGTACACATAAACCCAACATATTTTCAAATCAACAGATGTCATCTCAAGGGAGAAGCCATTTTGTTGTCTGGATGTTATTATTTTCTAGGTTTTATAATTTATAGGCTGTTTCTCCAACAAGATAAACTGTCTGCATACTGGATAATTTTCTCCTTCAAAATCTTCTAAATCCTCCGTTTTCAAGACTTTACATATTAATTCCATTGTTCCTCCTTACTGCCATTTACTCTCAGAACTGAGCAACTCTTTAGACAAAGCTTCATTCTTAATGATACCTAGCCTGTCAGTCATTGAATGTATTAACATATTTTCTGTTAGAATTTGAGTTTTGTGACATTTCAAGTAGCAGTTCCACGAAATATTCCAGGAAGATAGATGAGAGCATAGTGTGTAATTTTCAAAATAGGCAAAACAGAAATTTGCCTATTTACTTAAGGGAGTAAAAATATCTTGATTTTGAAAATGTGTAGAATGGATTTATAAGAAAATGAGGAAAACTAAGCTATTCCAAAATAGATCATTTCTCCTTTTGGATTTTGTGAAAATTTGGGATAAAAAGCACATTATTCCTCATTTTTTTTCATAGAACCTTCATTTTTCCTAGTATTTTATTATCTGTGGTTTGCTGTACAAAGGCACTTTTGAATAGGAATAAGAGGATTTGATCTACTTAAACAGGCTTAATCTACTATTTCTTTAAGGCTTTCCTGATAGCTCAGCTGACAGAGTCCACCTGCTACGCAGGAGACCCCGATTTGATTCCTGGGTCAGGAAGGTCCCCTGGAGAAGAGATAGGCTACCCACTCCAGTATTCTTGGGGTTCCCTGGTGGCTCAGGTGATAAAGAATCTGCCTGCAATTCGGGAGACCTGGGTTTGATCCCTGGGCTGGGAAGATCCCCTGGAGAAGGGAACGGCTACCCACTCCAGTATTCTGGCCTGGAGAATTCCATGGACAGAGGAGCCTGGCGGGCTACAGTTCATGGGGTGACAAAGAGTCAGTCACATCTGAGCGACTTTCACTTCACTTCACTATTTCTTCTATTTTCTCTATACATGAGAAACTGACAAAATCACTGCTCACTTGGAACTGACACATACAATTCCCAGGGCAAAAAGAAAATAGGGAAGAGGATTATGCTACACAAAGCACAGATAGCAAACAGCCCTAAGACATTTTCAGATCAACAGGTGTCATCTCAAGAGAGAAACCAGTTTGTTATTCATGTTGCCGTTTCTGAGGATTTGTACTTTGAGGACTGGTTCTCTACTTCTGTAAAGTATTGACATAGCAGATTATGTTCTCTCTGAAACACTGTATTTTCTTGGCTACCAGGATGTCACACAGTAGTTCTATTTTTCTCACCTCACTTTTCTGTCTCCTTTGATAGTCTCTGGTCTTTTATTACATCTGATTATTGGAGGATGTAATACTTCAGCTTTCATACTTCTCCACCTCAACTTCTTTTCAGAGTAATTTCTTCTGGTCTCATGACTTTAATCAACGTGTGTGTGGAGGTGCTTAGGTTCGAGTCTCCAGCCCCGACTCTCTCTGGAAATCCTGATTCATTTGTCCGTCTGTAACTTGGCTTCTCTACAGGATGTCTGCTACACATGTCAAAACCAAATTTGTGATTTTATGCCTCAAAACCAAGGACTTTAAAAAGCACTAAACAATAGTAATAACACTACACAACAAAGAAAACCCCTTCTCTACCCTGCCCGTTTCTCCCCACCTCCAAAGAGAAAGCTCCTGATTCTCCTTTTTTTTTTTTTTTCAATTTTCCAATTTTTTATTTTCAACCTGGACTTCCTCTAGTGACACTGCCATTTTCACAGTTTAGCGGGTCAAAATTAAAGAATATATTTATTCCTGCTTTCTCTCCTCACATCTAATCTGTCAGCAGGGGCTATCCATTTGGCCACCAAAGTGAATCTGGGATTTGACCACTGCTTGTGTTCAAACAATCACAACCACTCTCTCTGTATGGACACCCAGCAGGGCATCCTAACAGATTTTCTTTTTCCCATGCTTCTGGAAAATCTATTGTCTACACTGAAGCTAGAGGTTTTTGTTTTAAATAAAAGCCATTCCCTGCAAAAAAGCCATTCTCAAAATGATTGATGGCTTAAGACGAAATGTAAGTCCCTGAAAGACGTGACAAGGCATCTGGCCACCTCTTATACGGAAATGACTCCTAACATATATATCATCTCTAGATAAAAACAAAACAGGGCCTTTATGAACCTGTCTTCAAATACAGTCTGCTTTCATTCTCTTCAACTGAATATGTAATTATCATTTTCAAGGTTTCCATTGAAACTGGTGGAAGACAACAAAGTGAATCACAGTAGCTAATGTTTATAGAGCAGTTTATACCAGGCAGGGTACTAAAAGCTGGAGAGGAATTAAACTATTTAAATCCCTTTTGACAGTTCGAGGAGGTCTAAGAATCCCTACTTTGGAGATGAGAAACTGAGAGTAATTTAGTAACTTGTCCTACATCAGAAAGCTATTAAAGAGGACCTTGAACCCTTGCATTTCTGATGGATAGGTCTAGTCTACCTTGGCAGTTTTCAGTGAGAGCTGACTGCCACTGGCAAGCCTCGAGGACACCCTTGCGGACCCTAAATTAATTAATCCAAACATGTGAGGTACTTAGGGATTAAGAAGGCAGATGGCCATTTTCTAGTGTCTATGGTGTCCTCACTAGTAACCTATTAAATAGTTATTGAATTACTAAAATTTAGTTTTCATAAACTAAAATTAGTAGTTAATAGAGTTTCCTGAGAATTCTAATTCAATATCCTAATGAGAAATCTGGCTGCTGCCCAACACCTGGGAGTAATGCAAATAGCACCTGGGACGTGAACACACGCAGACAGCCAAAACTGCCAAGACTTAGGAGGGAGATCCTCTTTTATCAAAGCACTGTGGGCAGTGAGAGAAGACTTTTCAAGTACTGTTATTCTTGCTTTAAAATCCTTTTATTTAACTCCATTATTTAAACTCATTTATTTAAATTCCATTATTGTCGATTTAATTCATTAACAATTCTTTGTCTAACCCTACTCTATGTAATGATGCATATGTGAAGCAAAATTATTGTTGACCCATAGCTGCCTTAAGGCTAGACTTTAGAACATCTATACATAGCAGACAAACTTGAACCATCAACATTCCCATTAGAAAGCACAGGATATACATACCTCATTATGTCTGAATTTTCCATACAGTGATATTTGTTGTCAAAATTTTTTGTATGTTTGTTTGGAATGGAATGGGTCATGAGGACTGTGGTCAAAAAATGACCAAGTTTGTTTGGGGTTAACAGTTCCGCTTGTGTTGCTCTAGTGCTTCCTAATGTAGTGTGCAAGAGAGGCATGGTCACAAGGCAGGGCGGGGAGAGAGATACGTACAACAGAGAGGGCCACACAGCTCTTGGGTGAAGTGCCCACATACCGTCTGCGGACTTGAACATTCCAGAGCTGTTGAGTGTTAAAATTAAAACAACTACAGCATTCTACCAAGCAAAACACCAATGATTCTATTTTTAGGAAAAAGTGTATTTTAGGTCATTAAAGCTTTGAACTTCCGGTCAAAGTTGTTGGGCATCACAGTTCCTTCTGAGCTTCTGGAATGTTCTAAATGGGAAAAGGGAAGGACACTGAACTCCGGGCCTTGGTTCTCTTTGAGAAGCAGTGAGTTCCGATCCTAACCCACTTCTGAAAGCAGCCACAGGACCTGATGCGGTGTTGTGTGCCAGGCCCCATCCCAAACACTGATGCGGGGCCTGGCTCTCTGAGGTCTCTCTGGCCCTGTGGCAGCAACCACGGGGGAAGTTTGGTTGTTGCATTTTTGTAGCCAACACCTCAAACGGCATGAGAAAATGAGCCAGAGGGGATAAACTATTAGAGTGACGGTCAGTGAAACTGCTACTCTGCCATCTGTTTTATGTGCTTTAGGACAGAAACACATAGTGACCATCCACCTTTGCCACAGTGCAAAGAACTGTCTTCTGAGGTTCTCTGGTTGCTGGGATGCAATGTAGGCGGAGAACAACAAAGACAATGAGTATTTACTGAGTTTCTCCTGTGGGTCGTGGACTCTGACACATGGCTTGCATACTTAGTACCAGCAGCAACCCTGAGCAGTAGGTCCTGTTATTGCGTCCATGGTACAAATGAGGACACCAAAGCCTACAGAGAGGTTCATTGGCCAATTCCCCACCAGGAAACAAGCTCCTAATGTTCCTAATCTGAACTTTTAAACTATCTTTGATTTAAGAATTGATCTAGAGACCCCTTCTTTCACAGTCGTTTTCTGGCTATTGTCATTAAAAAGAGTAGGAAACCAGTTGTTTAGAGCGGTGAAAGTAAATTTACTTTTTAGCTTTTAAAACCCCTTGGTTTCACTGACTCAGTTCCATATTGCTCTACAGTAATAGAAACGTTTATGTATAAAAAGGTAAAAAAAAAAAACCCACCTCATTCTAATTGCAATCAATCAATCAACAAATAGAGTAAAACTGCAAAACAAAACAAAACCCTGCAACATTTTTGAAATAGTTGTCACATACTCAAAACAAGAGATCACAACTCTGTAAATAAGGGGAAGATATTCTGAACTGCTTAAAATAGAAAGAGAAGAACATTGAACAAAATCATGATCATCATTTTAGTTTCAACACTGTTTTTACACACAAGCAAAATTTGGTGACTATAAATTAAGAGGCTCTGGAATTTCTCAGGTCTATAGACACTTTGGGTGTTTTTCTCCTATTAAATGGGATTGATTTCTTGATTGTTTCCCCAGTAACTCTCAGCACACATAGAACTGTTTAGCAAATCTGCATTGATTCAAACACCACAGAATTTAAAAATATCTGTCTGTGCTAAAGCTTACTGGCTATTATTCTCATTATTGTAGCATTCTTATTATTGTCTCTTGAGAAAGTACAATTGGTAAAGTCAGGTAACTAAAGAGTATGTACAATTTGAATGCAACGTTATTCAAGCATTGGAATTCTATTTAAATTTAAAAAAAATGAAAATACTGCCAAGGACCTTATTATGTTAGTCAGCGAGAAAAAAATAAACTGTGGAGAACATACATGCATGCATCTCATGTAGAAAGTATATAAGACACACATATTATATTAGTGAAAATGTAAACAACTTATTATAGTGGATTAAACTGAGAAAGAGAATTACCACGTGAATAGCATCTCCCTGTATAGAGAAGTCCAAGAGATATTTTCATTTGCAAGAGTGTGGTCACTGGGAATAATGGGAACTGCCTTTGGGCAGGATTTACTTATATTCAGTTGGTTTGGAAATGTAATTGTTTCCTAAATAGGTGGCTTCCCCATGTGTTTTCTATTCTCATTTCTAGAGTTCCACTATTTCCGGCTTGGAAGTATAAAAGGTGATACGGTATTCCATTATCAGCCTAATGGTGGGGCTGAGAGATGCTCTGCATTTCAGCTGGCCATTTCTCTTATTGATGATAGGGGGTGGGAGAGTAGGTGTACAAGCACATACACGAAATAAACTTTCTTTTCTACTCAGCTGGAATAAATTATAACGTGTCTGGGCAAATATGTGCATAACTATTTTCAGAACTGATTTGAAGCCATAATGGACTTTTAAAAGCACAACTCAAACAAAGAATAAACTTGATTATTCTACTCTCTCTGTGTTTTTATGTTTTTCACCTAGATTTTAAAGGGTCGTGTTCTTAGAGGACCTTTTTTTTTTTTGAGTCTTTTTTTTTTTTTTAATGCCTTGTATATGTGAACTCAAGGAGAGACAGAAAGGCTGCTCCTATGGCTTGCATAAAACTGAGTTGACACAAGAAATGGAAGGAAATATTTTCAATTGTTGAACATGACTGCCTCCCAAGGAAGAATGGGTTATTTGCATTTTATTTTATATTTCTATGACTTGCTCAATATTTTAAAAATTTCCTAGTAATGTTTTCTACTATGTAGAGGGGAATGTATCTTCTCTTTCCACGCTGGAGGATTTTACTTTTTCTTCTCAGTTTCTCTTTCTGTCTTTGGTAGGGAAATTTGGCAAAAATAATTAGGCAGGCTCCACTCAGCCCCATGCTTCCTCCTCTTGAGAGAACTTCAAGTGGGGACCCTCAATCTTTCTGTTCTTTCAATGGCTCTGCTCCACAGATGCATCTGCCCAGGGTCCCCACTTGTGTGCCTGGGAGCTGGGCTTGCCTAACCAGGGTTCAGTTAGCAGGCTCAGGTCATTCTTACAATTTAGTCATGTTGTTCAGATTGGTCTTGATCAGCATGAGTTTTTTGTTTTTGTTTTTAATTAAAAAGAATGTTTTTTGGCCATGCTATGAAGCTTGTGGTATTTTATTTCCCCAACCAAGGATTGAACCCAGGCCCTAGGCAGTAAGATCATGAAATCCTATCCATTGCTAGCCACTGAACCACCAGTGAACTGTCTGTTAAGTGTTCTTGAAAACCTTTTACTCTGCAAAAATGTACACTACTCCAAATCTACACAACTGTGAAACCAGAACACTTGAAAAACTAATAACCACCCTAATAAAATATTATCATTGAAAGTCATTTAATTTTTAATAAATAAGAACTGATCAGTTAATAAATGAGAACTGGTCAGTTAAAATTGAAAGGTAAATATTGCCTGAAGGACAAGAGTCTGAAAAAAAATTGAGGATGCCAGGTGATGGAGACATGAGCAAAGTACACAAACGTCAGGAGAACAGTATTATCCACACTTGTAAACCAGAGCTTGTGGCCTAACTGCATTCCAGGAAAGAATGTAAGTTGAATAGGCAACTGTACTTGGCTCCTTGATGTCTTGACCTGTCTGAACACTTAACATGCAACTACTGTTACTAGCTGATGTAGAACATTAACAAGCCAGAAAACTCAGAAATGAAGGCTGCAGATTGACTCTCCTTTACAGTGACATATTTCCTATATTCCCAGCATGTATGAGCTTTTCCATGCTATAGAAATGAGACACACAGCAGAACAGATTAAACTGAAGAGGATATCTGTTTTTTTATCCATTTTTCCCTAAAGCTCAAGGATGCTATATGTTGGACACTGCACAGAAACCTGATTACTTATATAGATATAATAAAGGAGGGACATAATAAATAATAATAACACAATTAATAATAATTTGTAATATAGAATAAACATAAAGTATTTCTTACAATACTTAGATGTGTTGTTATAACGGACATGAGAAAAGCAAAACATTGATAAAACTTAAATAAATAACTGAGCCCAAAGGCATCAATGCCTGGAGAATAAGATAAGATTCTCATTAGCAAGGTTATCCTAAACCAGAGAGTTTCTAGGTAAAGTGGCATTTAGCAGTTTCCACTGGACTTCATTGGAATAAATTAACAACCCTGTAGATGACTGGAGAAGGAAATGGCAACCCACTCCAGTACTCTTGCCTGGAAAATCCCATGCACAGAGGAGCCTGGGAGGCTACAGTCCATGGGGTCACAAAGAGTTGGACACCACTTAATGATTTCACTTTCACTTTTCACTTTCATGCACTGGAGAAGGAAATGACAACCCACTCCAGTGTTCTTGCCTGGAGAACCCCAGGGACAGAGGAGCCTGGTGGACTGCCGTCTATGGGGTCCACAGAGTCAGGCACGACTGAAGCGGCTTAGCAGCAGCGGTAGATGATGGTGGTCAAAACACGATAACCCCAAAATAGGATACCTGAATATCTTAAACTGAAGCCATTTGAGAAGTGGTAGGTGTAGGAAGAACTTTCTGACCTTCTTCAGGAGTAGGAAATAAAACCCTCGTGTGAGAGGCACTCTCTCTAAACCCAGAGGAAGTGAAGTTGCTCAATTGTGGTCAACTCTGCGACCCTGTGGACTGTAGCCTACCAGGCTCCTGTGTGCATGGGATTCTCCAGGCAAGAATACTGGAGTGGGTTGCCATTTCCTTCTCCAGGGGATCTTCCCCATCCAGGGATCAAACCTGGGTCTCCCTCATTGCAGGCAGACCATTTACCCTCTGAGTCACCAGGGAAGCACAACCCAGAGGAAAGGGGCATCATATTTTCTAAAGACAAGGGATACAGAGGAATGTGAAGGGAAAGACCTGGTTAAGTTTCCTAGTTTACTACTCCTAGTTCATACACTATCCTATTCCATTTTCCCAAGATCTCCACTTTTCATCAAACTTAGCATGAAAACACTAAGGTTTAACCATTTCTTTAGTTCTTCGTTCTTTAAAAAGGCTCACACATCATATAAAACTTAATTCAATAAATCTGTATATTTTTCACTTGTTAATCATTTTAGTTATAGGGGTCCCAGTTGAGAACTTAAAAGCGTAGAGGAAAAATATATTTTCCTCCCCTACATTAATGTGGACAAATAAGCTTACACTTGAAATCTATAAATTAAAATCAAGAAAGTGTCTTAGAAAGCTAGAATTTTGAATGCTGAAACTTAGAAAAAAGTATGCTTTGGACAAACAGGATTGCTTTGCAAATGGAAGAGTATATTTTATAAGACTGAGTAGAGAGGTTTCCCTAGTGGCTCAGAGGATAAAGAATCTGTCAATGCAGGAGATATGGGTTCAATCCCTGATCCAGATAGATCCCGCATGACATGGAGCAAGGAAGCCCTAGCGTCACCACTACTGAGCCAGGGGTGAGCACCACCCCTGGAGCCGCGACTGCTGAAGCCTGCGCACCCTACAGACAGTGTTCCGCCGCAAGAGAATCCACCGACACACGAAGACCCAGCACAGCCAAAAACCAGAGTGCGTAGAAACTGAAGATACAAATACATTTCAGTATTGTGTAGAAGATAGGTCTCCAATTGATTATTCAGTTGTAGTGCTGGGTAATCATTTCAAAGTAAAATTTCAGGCCAGCAAGTTTTATGAGTTGCGCTGAGAGATGCTTCCTCTAAGACTGAAATGCTGCAGTCCTTTCCTGTTTTCGAGAAAAGTGAATTAAGGAATGCAATATCTCAAACTTGCGTTCTCTCCCAAATTCGAGTATCTTTGGTTTTGTTTCTAGACTGTCCTCACATGTGATACCAAGCATTGTGCTCAGCCTTTGAGGTTCACCTCTCACTTTAAATTTGGTAAGATGCTTTATATTGACAAGGTTTTTAAAAATTATTTTTAAGAATTGCATTGATTTACTTTTGGTTGTGCTGGGTCTTCATGGCTGCGAGGGCTTTTCTCCGGTTGCGGCTATCGGGAGCTACTCTTTGTCGGGGTGCTCAGGCTGCTCTTTGCGGTAGTCTCTAGGCTCCTGGGCCTCAACGGGTGTAGCATGTGGGCTCCTGGGCTCTGGCGCACAGGCTCAACAGTTGTGGCTCATGAGCTTAGCTGCTCATGTGGGATCTTCCTGGTTTCCTGCATTGGCAGGTGGATTCTTTACCATTGAGACTCCAAGGAAGCCCCCTGATGAGTTTTATGCTGTTCAAATGGGAATCGTTTTTAAAATCTATTATTCAGATGCAAAGTCCTACTAGTAAAATTATTCTTAATGTATATGTTTGAATGAAATATTTATACTGATAGTGGTTTGAAAAAAATCACTGCTGAAGAGTAAAAACAATTGCAGGAGAATCAGAAAATGAGATTCTGTCCTCTGCCTGGAAAGCAGACATGCGCCCTTTGGTAAATGATGTGATAAATAGGTACTGGCTTCCCCTTTCCAAGAGGGGGTGGGAGGAAGGAAGAGTGACTGGTTTAGAAAACAAAAATCTCTTAAGATTTTTTCCAGTTCACAAAATTTGATTATTCCACTCTTTCCATAGCTTGATCTGTGGTATACCAATGAGACGCTAGATGCTGGACTAGACTGAAGGCAGCGGGGCCTCTACATGATAAATCTTCCATTAGTTGTCTCTAACGGCAGGAAAAAAGGCAACACCATAGAGCATGACAGGAAAATTCCACAGTGATACCATCTTGGGGTTGGCAAGTTCTCAGGAGAGTTTATAGCTGGCATTTTATTTCCTTACAAACAAGCAAAAACAAATATCTCATTTAAACGTGACTCAGAACATAACCAGGGTGATTGTTCTCAAATCCTTCATATTTCAACATCTTTTTGCTATATTGAAAATTTGGGAAAACTATGCAAATCAATCCACAGCCTTTTCACTTTAGGGAGAGCTTGGCTCAGATTATGTGCTTCTGAAGGTGACTTTTCTTCCCCTGCTGGCCTGGGATGAGGGAGGGGAAAGCATCCCCATGGAGTGAACTAAAGGTTTGACTCAAGAAAGTGTTCATCTTAGGACCTTCCTAGAGCAGCAGCCTTTTATTCTGATTGGATCTGCAGAAAATAACTCTGAGGGTCTCAGACAAGCATGGCTTATCTTCTTTTATCTATTGGCCTGTTTGGAAAATAAAATTAATCTGCAACAAATGAAAAGCAAGCACAACAGGCATCTGCTATAAGAACCAAGGGATCAAAGTTACAGAGCCTTCATGTCTTTTATTTTTTTCACAAGTTCACTACTCCCATTAAATTTAAAAAAAGGAAAGATACAAGAGAAGCTATTTTTATGGGAGAGTTGATATTTGCTGTATCAGTTATAATTTCTTCCATAGCTTTCACATAGATACTCCCCAATACACACATTCCCGTGCTTAAGTGATAAATATGATGAACACTTTTCAGTGATGAATATCAGCTGCCGTTCTAATAAATGCGAAGAAGGATCTTGGGAAAGCACAAAGTAGGGAAGGGGAAAAAAAGAAAAAAGAAAGAAAAACCAAAAAACTGAATCTAATGAGAAAAAAAAAAAATCTACCACCTTGGAACTGTAAACGGCAAGCAAAGCTGAAGTCCAATGCCATAGTGCCCCCTGCTGGGAGACCTTAGAAGTGGCGTCTTGCAGACAGCAAATCTCTGACAGGGCGCAGAAAGGAGACTGTTTTTTAAGGAGTCACTTTAGCAAAAGGAATATGTGTGTATTGTTATCTATTTCTTTTTACACAACCAAGATTGGGAGTGCGAATGGGGACGGGGACCGGTAGGATTGGGTTATTGTATAAATAATCCTAGAGCCCATTAGGAGAACTAGGCCTTCTTGCTGGCTCCTCTATATTTTTAGTGATATTGTTCAAAGCTCCTTAACCCTCAGATCCTCATCTGTAAAACGCATATAACAATAATAATTCATCCATTTAATGCAGAGGGCTCTTGCAAAAATGAGATTACACAGGAAAAAGAAAAACACTTTAAATGTTATAGCACTAAGCAAAATGAGTATGAATTTAGCTGGGGGCAGAGGGACACTTCCATTCACAATTAAACCAACTTCTCCTAGAGTCATAATAAGGTGCAGCAGGCTGGACATGCCAGCATTGTCATCATGCAAACAGATATTCAAATTCCCATAACATCACCTGATTTCCAAGACTCAGCATTATCTTTGCTATCCATAATCATTGCTCAAAATCTTATCTCAAAGAATATATTATACGCTTAAAGGGGTCATTACTGGTTGATGAACAGAGAGATGGAGGTGGGTAAAGGAGATTAAGATAATTTCTTACACTCTGTAATCATTGCTGTCTAGCTTTTCATTCTGTGCTTTCAGACCAACAACATCTCATCACCTGGGACGTCGTTAGAAACACAGACTTCAGATTTCAACCCAGGCTACTGACTCAGAATCTGCATTTTAACAATTTCCCCCAAAAAACTGTTATACACATTCAGGTTTAAGAAACTCCACTCTGGACTATTTAGGATATAAATTCTTTCTGGCTATATATATTCATTAGTTGATATCTGTATCTACTACTGTGGGCAGGAATCCCTTAGAAGAAATGAAGTAGTCATCATAGTCAACAAGAGAGTCCGAAATGCAGTAGTTGGATGCAATCTCAAAAACGACATAATGATCTCTGTTCATTTCCAAGGCAAACCATTCAATATCATAGTAGGTAATTCAAGTCTATGCCCCAACCAGTAACGCCAAAGAAGCTGAAACTGAACACTTTTATGAAGATCTACAAGACCTTCTAGAACTAACATCCCAAAAAGATGTCCTTTTCATTATAGGGGACTGGCATGCAAAAGTAGGAAGTCAAGAAACACCTGGAGTAACAGGCAAATTTGGCCTTGGAGTACAGAATGAAGCAGGGCAAAGGCTAATAGAGCTCTGCAAAGATAACGCACTGGTCATAGCAAACACCCTCTTCCAACAACACAAGAGAAGACTCTATACATGGACATCACCAGAGGGTCAACACCAAAATCAGATTGATAATATTCTCTGCAGCCAAAGATGGAAAATCCCTATACAGTCAGCAAAAACAAGACCAGGAGCTGACTGTGGCTCAGATCATGAACTCCTTCTTGCCAAATTCAGACTGAAATGGAAGAAAGTGGAAAAAACCACTAGACTATTCAGGTATGACCTAAATCAACTCTCTTATGACTATACAGTGAAAGTGAGAAATAGATTTAAGGGACTAGATCTGATAGATAGAATGCCTGATGAACTATGGATGGAGGTTCACGACATTATACAGGAGACAGGAATCAAGACCATCCCCAAGAAAAATGAAAAGAGCAAAAACGCTGTCTGAGGAGGCCTTACAAATAGCTGTGAAAAGACACGAAGTGAAAAGCAAAGGAGAAGAGGAAAGATATACCCATTTCAATGCACAGTTCCAAAGAATAGCAAGGAGAGATAAGAAAGCCTTCCTCAGTGGTTAATGCAAAGAAATAGAAGAAAACAATAGAATGGGAAAGACTAGAGATCTCTTCAAGAAAATTAGAGATACCAAGGGAACATTTCATGCAAACATGGGCTCAATAAAGGACAGACATGGTAGGGAACTAACAGAAGCAGAAGATATTAAGAAGAGGTGGCAAGAATACACAGAAGAATTGTACAAAAAAGATCTTCACGACCCAGAAAATCATGATGGTGGGATCACTCACCTAGAGCCGGACATCCTGCAATGTGAAGTTAAGTGGGCCATAGGAAGCATCACTACCAACAAAGCCAGTGAAGGTGATGGAATTCCAGTTGAGCTATTTCAAATCCTGAAAGATGATGCTGTTAAAGTGCCACACTCAATATACCAGAAATATGGAAAATATAGCAGTGTCCACAGGACTGGAAAAGGTCAGTTTTCATTCTAATCCCAAAGAAATGCAATGCCAAAGAATGCTTAAACACCACACAATTGCACTCATCTCACACGCTAGTAAAGTAATGCTTTAAATTCTCCAAGCCAGGCTTCAGCAATACGTGAATCATGAACTTCCAGATGTTCAAGCTGGTTTTAGAAAAGGCAGAGGAACCAGAGATCAAATTGCCAACATCCAATGGATCATCTAAAAGCAAGAGAGTTCCAGAAAAACATCTTTTTCTGCTTTATTGACTACACCGAAGCCTTTGACTGTGTGGATCACAATAAACTGTGGAAAATTTTGAAAGAGATGGGAATACTAGACCACCTGACCTGCCTCTTGAGAATCCTGTATGCAGGTCAAGAAGCAACAGTTAGAATTGGACATGGAACAACAGACTGGTTCCAAATAGGAAAAGGAGTATGTCAAGGCTGCATATTGTCACCCTGCTTATTTACCTTATATGTAGAGTACAACATGAGAAATGCTGGGCTGGAGGAAGCACAAGCTGGAATCAAGATTGCTGGTAGAAATATCAATAACCTCAGATATGCAGATGACACCACCTTTATGGCAAAAAGTGAAGAAAAACTAAAGAGCCTCTTGATGAAAGTCAAAGAGGAGAGTGAAAAGTTGGCTTAAAGCTCAACATTCAGAAAACTAAGACTGTGGTATCCAGTCCCATTACTTCATGGCAGATAGATGGGGAAACAGTGGAAACAGTGGCTGACTTTGTTTTCCTGGGCTCCAAAATCACTGCAGATGGTGATTGCAGCCATGAAATTAAAAGATGTTTACTCCTTGGAAGGAAAGTTATGACCAACCTAGACAGCATATTAAGAAGCACAGATATTACTTTGCCAGCAAAGGTCCATCTAGTCAAGGTTATGGTTTTTCCATCAGTCATGTATGGATGTGAGAGTTGGACTGTAAAGAAAGCTGAGCGCCAAAGAATTGATGCTTTTGAACTGTGGTGTTGGAGAAGACTCTTGAGAGACCCTTGGACTGCAAGGAGATCCAACCAGTCCATCCTAAAGGAGATCAGTCCTGGGTGTTCATTGGAAGGACTGATGTTGAAGCTGAAACTCCAATACTTTGGCCACCTCATGCAAAGAGCTGATTCATTGGAAAAGACCCTGATGCTGGGAAAGACTGAGGGCCGGAGGAGAAGGGGCAACAGAAGATGAGATGGCTGGATGGCATCAATGATGTCTCGATGATGAGTTCGTGTGGACTCAGGGAGTTGTTGATGGACAGGGAGGCCTGGCATGCTGCAGTTCATGGGGTCACGGATAGTCGGACATGACTGAGTGACTGAACTTAAGTGAGTAAGCATTTACAGAATAGTATTTTTGGATTGGCTTTATTTTAACAGTATATTGACAACTACTTGTAAAAACGAAGCTGAAAAGAAACCTGTGGTAAAGGATAATTCATTTTCATGAATCTTAACAGAGACTATAAAGGATTTTTATAAACATAGCATCATATAACATTACTTCAAAAAATGTTATAGCTTTTTAGTACAAATTTTAAGATAATTCTTAATTTGGCAATGACACATGCATATTTGCTTGTATTACCTGTGCTGATAGAACTTTAAAATGCAAATTATATAAGTAGAAGAGAATTTAGAAAGTCAACTCAAGTCTAATCAGACTTTTGAAAAAACCTAGTAAGTTTTAGCTTTTACTAAAGATACAATCTACCTAATCTATAAGATGTTCTGGGTTGCTGGAACTAAATCATTGTACTAGCAACAAATAGGGCCAAAATTATCCAGGCACAATTTTAAAGTGATTCAAACTTGGAAGACGTGTGGGCAGGTGTGAGAATGGAATCCATTCCCTTTTTACATCTACCTTCCCCCACCCCCGACACACACACATTTGCTCTGTCTTCTTCCTTTAGGTGTTTTTCCCCATAGCTATGCTCTGAATAATAGGTTAAAATACTTTAATGCCAGTGGTTCAACCAGAATAGTCCCTGTATAACCAGCTCTTGCTATACAATTATTCATTCTTCTCCTTTTCTTTACTTCCTTGGCTGCAGGTGAGTGGAGCCACCTGACTGAACCAGCATACACTAAGGAATGTGTAAGCTAACAGTTTTCTGTAACCTCCTTATAGGGATCTAAAAAGTTTTCAGGATAACTTATACTGAAGTGAAAAGCTCATGAGTGGAACTTCATGTACTTTAAGAGTTTCACGTTTGATGGGGAAGAGATTTAATGCAGGCTCTGGCTACAGAAGTGATGTCTGTGGGTTATCTCCTTGAGTAATAGCAGAAATCTCTAAACTGGTAGATTTCAGAATTTGTGGAGTTTATTTTTCTGAACTTGTCATTGGAAACATTAAAAAGAAATGTTCCCTGCACTAAAGTTGGATACTGAAGATCAGGAAATGTTTTGAGGAGGTGTTCTTAGAAGTATAGGAATTGTGACTGTCTGCTCAACTAGAGGGAAGCTTTTTAGGAGAGGCCAAGGAACTTCACTCGGGAGAGTACCAGGGCTTCTGATCTGTTCCCTTTACTAATCAGAACCCAACATCAGGCGCACGAGCACAGGGGGACATATCTCTTAGACTCTTCTTATTGGCTCTCTCTTTTCTCTTACCTAAAGCTTTGTTTCCAGATGTCTTGACAAATATTCTGGTCCAGAAAAACTACCCCTTCCCCAACTTACTATGCTAAGAAGGTGGACTTTTAAGAGAGGACAGGATATGTGTGGTATTTTCTATCATTCCACCTTTCACAAATCTTTTATGTAGACACTCTATCAGGTCTGAACTACACGATATACACAACTTCTTGTAGCTTCCATTTAAAGTAAGATCTTAGGGATTTTTTCCACTTGTACATTTACAAATAGGTGTTCATTGACAGAGAAAAGTTTCCTTGTCAGTGTTCAGTGGAGATGTAGGCTCAGTGCATGTGCCTGCTGAACACAGAAGCAAAGGCTTTTTAGAAAAGGGAATTGGGACAACATAGAAAAGACAGTGCTATGGCAAACAATGGTGTCCCTTCAGCTCAAAGGCTGGATTTGACTTATACACTGACAAACTCTAAGAACTGGAAAGGAAACTAAAATGCCTTAAAGACAACACAAACTTCTAGGGACACTGGGATTTGCTTAGCATACAGAAAAGACTGCAAAGAAAACAAATAAAAATTCTTTTCCATGATGTAAAAGTAATTCACATGTTGCTCAGAGCCCAGTTGGGGGATTTAAACAGACCTGGTTTTCACTAGAGCATATTTTCTATTCCCTATCTGCTTTCTTTCTCCCAAACCTCTCTTACTTTTTCTTCTATCCCATGGTACAGCAGGAAGCAAATAGAACTGGGAACCAGAAGACCTAGTGTTCACTCATGTTGACTCCTGCCTCACATGACTCAAAGTCAGTGGTTAAATTCCCCAAGGAATCAATCATATTTGTATGACAGAAATACTGTACTCTAACTATAAATAGTGATTATAGGAACCATGATAATAGCTAACTTAACAAATACTTCCTAATTGTCAGTCATTCTTCAAGGTGCTGTAGATGTTTACATTGATTTAATCCTCCCGAAATCCTTCACAGCAGTTAACATAATTATCCCTATTTCACAGACAAGGAAACTGAGGCACAGATTGGTAAATCACTTGCCCCCGAATATGCAGCTGGTATGCAGTGGAATCAGAATGTGAATTCTGGAGTCTTGCTCCAGAGCCTATAATTTTTCATGTTAGTTCTCTTTCTGTGAGAAGAGAACTACATTTTCAATCCCTGATTTTGATTTCACATCATGTTTTCCCCGTGTTTTCTGCTTTCTATAAACTCTTGATACTTCTGACAGTAAGTCTTTAAATAATGGTTTCACATCTATTGGGGGAAAGATGATGGGTAAACCACTATAAAACATGATGGAAGTTTTTGGAGAAGACAGTCATAAATTTGATCTACTAAATAACGGAAGAAACAAAGAAAAAAAGCCAAACCCTTTAGGAAAAAAAATATACTATTAAAGTCTATATGGATCTTTTGTGAAAAATGTAAAGGAAATGTTAAATAAAATGGTTTCAATTGTCTTTTCCAGAATGTGGTTCCTTATCTCTTGAGTATTTTGTTGACAGTACCAAATTCTACTTTGCTTTAATGACCTCCACTTTTCAGTAAGAAATCCTATCTTAGCATAAATTTTACTGTTTGACTCTGCAGTCAAGAGCACCCCTCATGACCATGTCTAGCCAGATGTCAGTAGGATCTGAGTGAAAAGGGAGGAAAGGAAAATTATATTCATTATAAACTCATAGTGATGTCCATGTGCATAATTAGTAACTGTGACTTCGGCATTTCCATTTAATATAGAGACAGTGAGTGTACAATATTTTTTCTCTGGTTTTTATCTGATGACTAATTCTGTTCTATGTACCCCTGAAACCATTAGCTAAAAGGAATATTCTGTTTGGGAGATGGTCTACAAACCAGTTTATAAGTCCAATCCTCAAATGCAGTTTTAACCTATGTAGTATTCCTTTTTCACAATGAATTTATGAAGTGCAATTTGTGCATTGTTTGATCATTCTAGGAAGTAGGAAGACTTCAACTCATGATCTTGAGAACTTGGAACACTGACTCCAGTATTTACAGCTTTATCTATCACCTCTGGATCACAGAGAATGGAAAGGGTGGCTATTTCCTGTAGACACTAGGATAAACCTATGGATGTTATTCTTTATACATCTTTTAAAAATTATTGAAGTTTTTTTAAAATTATGAAATTTCTATGGTCTCAATCTTCTAATCTGACAAATGATGGGAAAACCTATATTGTTTCTGTACTCTTCCTCATCCCTATAAAAAGATTTACTTTTAAAAACACGTGTAACATTTTCTTTCTTTGCTGCAAGATATCTTTAAAGGTTTGATAAACTAGTCTCCTCTGAACATTTCTGTCATCAACCTCCCACTTTTCTGCTCAGAAATGTATAATGACTTCTCACAAGAAATGATATCATTATCCCTTCTGCATATGTAAACTATCCGAACTTTAAGATGCAAATAAAATTCTGTCTCAACTGACTCTGCTCAGCCTCACTACTATCATTCCCCTCTTAAATATCGTGGCCTTTAGTCTCTGTACAAGGCTTGTGCTTCATCGTATTCTTATTTGCATTGTCTTCGCGTTCTTTTCATACTTGTCTTTCCCATCCAGTGAGATCATATGCTAACTAAAGACAGAGACTCAGTAAACCCTTGCTGTCTTTCACATATTCATTCAGTGAGTGTTTTCAGTGTGTACCATCTATTTGTCCATCTGGCAAATATAAGAATGAATTAGTTATAATCCCAGCCCTCCAAGATCACACTATCTAGAGTGAGAAAGTCTGGCCAGAATAATGGGAAACTGTTCGAAGAGCCACTGTAAGGAATACAAATTAAAGTCCACAACAGATGAACACAGGAGTTTCCAAGCAGCAATGAGAATCTGGTTGAGGTTGTGCTTGGCACATAATCACAGTAATAAAGAATATTTATGGAGCATTTTCCATGTGTACAAAATGTATTATTTCATTTAGTCCTCACTACAACTTTAGGCACTGTTTCCGTCTTCATTTTACCAACGATGGAAAGGCAGCTGAAGAGGCAAATGTTTGCACAAGGTTGCAGAGCCTACACAAGGCAGCCAGAGCTCCTTGGAGCAAACTGGCTCCGAGCTGGCTTCAATCACTGCACTATTTCCTCTTGCTTACTTGATGCTCTTTAAGGGTTTGTTGAATGAATGAGAATAGAGAGTATGCGATAGCCATGAAAAAAGTATTCTTCAACAGACCCCAAAGTCCAAGGCCCCCAAACATTTTGGACCAACATAGATTTTGTATGTATGTGCGTGTAGACATAACAAGTGTGTTGCAAAATAATCTACTGTTCATCTTGTATTTTTTTGCCCCTTCCCTTCCAATAGCTAGAGGTAATGGGTGGGAATGTTTTATGCCACTTCAAGTCAACTGTCTCACGCCCTCCCCCACTTCCTTCTATTTCTCTATATATGTATATATTCTTAATCTGATTGTACTTTCTCAGAACAATATGAATAGAATGAGGAGACTAAAAGGAAACTGCTAATACAAAAACTGAGAAGAGAAAAGACAATTTTGACAAGTGGGATTTTTGAAGTGGCATTCTGCTTTATCTTTTGGAGGGTGTTGTTTATGGACCTGCTTGAGTCTGGTGCATACCAAAGCCAAAAAAGCAGCTTTCCCCTGATTTTTCTCCTATATAATCTCCATGCGGACTCCAAATGCTTAACCCTCCCTGCCAAATGTTGTAAAAATCTGTCTTTTGATCTCACAGATGGAAAACACTTATTAGTTTATGAAGCTTATCCACCTTGGGAGAAAAGCACCTCAAACACCATTCTCACCATTCTTAGTGTTTCAAGGCCTCATAGATGTTCTGGCCAAACCTGCTCACCCTTCTTTAATCATATGACTTCCTAAGCCAGTAGTAACAAAAAAAGCCCCTTTGCTTCCGTTTGGCTCCTGATGGTCTTGGGTTAAGATTCTCCTGCAAACAAAGCCTGCTTCTCCAGCAGGGCTCTTAGGCAGTGTTTTAGTGTAAGAGGAACTGGCCATTTGCAACCCTTGGTTATAACTAGGCTAGCTGCTGCTGTTTAGTCGCTCAGTCCTGTCTGACTATTTGGGACCCCATGGACTACAGCCCACCAGGCTTCTCTGTCCATGGGATTCTCCAGGTAAGAATACTGGAGTGGGTAGCCATTTCCTTCTCCAGTGGATCTTCTCGTCCCAGGAATTGAATCCATTGCTCCTGTAGCATCTCCTGCATTGGCAGGCTGATTCTTTACTGCCGAGTCACTTGGGAAGCCCATAACTAGGTTTTCCATTCCCAAAATTATAAAACTAAAGAAATATACTTAAGCATTCTCTTCTTTCATTGGGACAGCATCATCTGGACCAGTTTAAACCTTCTAAATAATAGACAATTACACAGGTATTAAAGACTTGGAATAAGAAGCATCCTTTTTGATTTCACCTCCACTGCTGCTGCTGCTGCTGCTGTTAAGTCACTTCAGTCGTGTCTGACTCTGTGAGACCCCAGAGATGTCAGCCCACCACACTCCACCGTCCCTGGGATTCTCCAGGCAAGAACACTGCAGTGGGTTGCCATTTCCTTCTCCAATGCATGAAAGTGAAAAGTGAACGTGAAGTCACTCAGTTGTGTCCGACTCTTCGCAACCCCATGGACTGCAGCCCACCAGGCTCCTCCGTCCATGGGATTTTCCAGGCAAGAGTACTGGAGTGGGGTGCCATTGCCTTCTCCATCACCTCCACTATCTCTTATAGTGGAAACTTATTTGGTTTTCTGGATTTTACCTTCCCAGATGACACAATTTAAGTTCATTCTAATAGTCTCAAGCAAGAGAATGTAGAGTGCTTTGTCAACATATGCAAATGATTAAATTTCCTATGAGATGAAATTATATGTTATCTGACAGATTATGATCAGGCAATTATTTATAAGTGGACAGATGCTTTTTTCAAAGTTTTATCATGCTACTCTTCAGTTAATTAAAAAAAATGCATCGCTCTTCATTAGCAACAGGACAGAGACTGCAAGTCTCTTCCCATTCTGACTTGAAATGCCCACTCAACCTCATCTTGACTTTCCTACTGGGCCCTTTTACTCTTGCCATGCTGTTCTCTGTTCTATGCCCTTCCTTTCAGTCTCTGGCCTGATACTTCTCTTCTCCATCCCTCCCTGATCCTCTGCATTCAGGTAAGGATACAGAAACTCCACAATCCTATTCTCGGAATTTAAGAAGTAATTTTTAAGACCTCTGCTAGACACTGAGGATAGAACAAAGGCCAAAAAAAAAAAAAAAAAACTAGGGGATCTCTCTAGATTACTTTCTTTCCTGATAACAGTCAATAGGACTTGACAATCTGGCTGAAATTCACTCCCTCCCTAAAGCTTTCCCTGTTGTCTGGCCTGTGTACTTCCCTCCACTTCTTAATTCTTATTGTTCTTATTTTCTAAAACATGCATGTGATACTTGGGGTACCTTCCATCTATTCTGAGCCCATTTTGTAACTATTGGCTTCTGAGAACTCTGCAGGATGTCAACTGCACATGTGTGATGCATGTATATATATAGTGTTGGCCAAAATGTTCATCCTGGCTTTTCCAATAACGTCTTACAGAAAAAGTCAAACAAACTTATTGGCCAACCTCATATATCAACAAATGCTTCTTCTACATTGTATATTCCCAGGTTAATGTCTAGAGGCAGAGACTACTGACACACTCATTCTCTCTCACAAAAGCCAGCATAGTATATACTCAGCAAAATGAATGAATAAATGAATAATTGTGTTTTGAATTTCCATAAATATTATTTTTAAAGTGCATATATAATATACATAAAGTTCACATATAATGTGACTGTAGTAACACCAAGTATATCAATATACTGTAAAAATTGTGACGATAGCTGATGCTAGACTTCAGCAAAGTTCAAAGGTATTAAATTTGGAAACCGTTCTTAAATATACCAGAAGTGATTTACAAAAAAAGTTATTAAATCTCACAGATACCATTAACCTTTCCCATCATTCCCTTGCCACTCTATAACTAGAAGTAGAGCAAATGCATTAAATATGGTTTTCCAAGTAAAAGACAATGACACAAAACACAGAATGACAGAAAGTGACAGCTTCCTCGAAACAGAGTATGCAATGAATTTTCTTACTTCTTAAAAATGAAAAAGAAGACAATTATATTAACTGAAGGTCTTTGTATAAAATAAGAATACCAAGGAGGTTCACATTAAATCAATTAGAGTAAGAATTATTTTTAACTCCACAGATTAATCCATTTTTCCATTCACAGAACTCATTTCTTTGTTCTTTGAACTTTAGCAATCAGAACCCAGAGGTTACAGTAGAAGGGGTATCTCTTTCCATGGCTTACATGGAATTTAATCACTGTATTTTCACCTCACTTGTTTGACAAAGTACACTGTGGATTGGCTGAAGCAAGCTGTTTCATACCATGATTATTGGAAGCTGTGATAAAGATATCGTTTGCTCCAACATGTCTAGTGCATACTGCAGAGGTCCTGTGGATGTTCTGATGAAGCTTGGATAATGATGTGAATTGAATCCTCAGATTTTAAGCTAGAGCCTCACTAGAGGCATGTGGCTATAAGACAAAGGAACATGTCTCATCTGCTATTTACATCTGTTTGAATCACCAGGTTTTAAAAATTTGAACATGAAATAAGCTACTGTGTAAAAAACATAAAGGTCTAACTGTAATTCACTAAATAACATCATAAGTCATCATAAATATTGACTCCTGGGCCAATATTTTGTCACTTAAAGTTAGATTGTACATTTTGCATTAATTCAAGAGAATCTCATGACATAGCTTCTCACACTGTGAAATGTCCAATTACGTAAAAACATAAAGAAAAATAGACAGAATTTGTAGGAGTCTATTAGTTTTGTCACTGTGACTGACTTTCAAATTCTCTATTCCTACTTTTATGAGTGATTATTAGTAGTTATCCAATAGTATGAAAAATAAATCTTAGAATGAATGCTAGTTGATTAGCAATAATCAAATCTATTCAATGTGAATGCTATTGATTAGAAATAAATGCTGTTGATTAGAAATAGCCAAATCTATTCAATAGGAAGAATATAGGCATGTTTTAAATAATTTTCCTTAGGTAGTTTATCATCAGATTATTTAATACCAAAAATTGCTTCTGATTTCTCTGAGCTCAGGATTTGGGGGAAAGCAGAGCCTATTGTTTGACCCTGTGTGTGTGCGTCTGTGTGTCTGTAGAGTGTGTACAAGCATGTACGAGTGTGCACATTAAATTACTACAAGAACTTCAAAATCCAAAAATGGCATGAAAACAGTACATTCAGAGATGTAGTTAATGTAAAATTTTTAACCTGAAGATTGAAGTTATCTTTATTTATTCATTTCTAGCTCTGTAACGATCTGTGTATATCTTGGCTTCCTTTTATTTCTTGTACATATTAGGGGAACTGGAAGACTGAGAAACTGAAAAACAATGGAAGAAGTTATACAGAAATTTGGGCTTGACATATTTGTTTCTGAGATAAGAATAAAAGAAAAACAGGATAGATAGAGAACTGAAAGGCTTCAGATGGGACACATATAAATCAGAAAGCTGTAGGCTAGCCACGAGTAAGGATGACGTTTGCATTCAACAGGAATCTGTTCAGTGACTCCCCCATGGCAGCCGTGTCCTGGGCACTAGGGATCCCATGGTAAGCAATATGGGCAACACTGCCTGAACTCAATAAGCTCACACCCTAAGGGAGGGGAATAAGCAAGAAACAGAATAAATAAACTCTGCAGTAAAACAGATGGCCTTCTGTTCTGTGGGACAAAATAAAGCAGGAAAGAGATAGGGAGATTTGAAAGTTGTGGAAGTGACTCTAAAGTTTTAACAGAGTCATTGGAGCAGACCTCACTGAGAAAATGCACTTTAACAGGGAGGGGGACAGAGGGAAGACAGTGGAGGGAAAGGGTGGGGAAAACAGGTTGAAGAAGAAGGCTGGGGAGCACCAGTGAGAAGGCCGGCCTCCACATCTCCTTAGATAAATTGAGTTCCCTCTATTTCTCCTAGGTGACCTCCCCAAATATACCTTTTTAGCTTCATGTCCTCTTTCATTCATTATAGAGTTAATGATTTTTATTTCCCTCCTCTTTTAAGAGAAAAATGGAAATAAACATCACAATTTTTCATTAGTAAGATATGTGTGCCCTTTTCTCAGAAAGCTGTATTTGGCACTTTTATAATGAAATGACTCTATGATGTGTAAGCAGTTTCATTTCATACTCTTAATCCAAAAAAGAAATAAGACAGCTTGCTTTTTACTGTTACCTCTAGAATTCACAGAGGGATCTGCCCATTGAACTCACCTTAAATAAGGAAAGCTATAATGATTGAATTTCAACTCTGCCTCTAGTAATGTTACAGCAAGAGCCAGAACCATTCCTCCTTACAAGCAGACGCCCAGTTGTGGGCTGTTTCCTCTGCATTTGCCTGCCTCCCCACCTCCAAAAAGAAGAACTTACGTAAATAAATAAAGGCCATATGCTCCAAATCTGTTTGGACATTTGAAACAAAAGAGATTTAAGAAACAGAATGGTGAACTAGATGTGGAAATATCTGAATAGTGTAAAATACCCTATTGAGTAGAGGATAGAAAGGGCAGTTTAGAAACCCTTTTTGACTCATCCCTGTGTTTCTCGCTGAACTAAAACTTCTGCTTCTCTGTTAATATTGATAGACGGCAAAATTACCCTGGTCTAAGAGAAAGTAGCCACCCATGATGATTTATTTTTAGCCTTATATTGAATTCCTTATAATATAGCTTCTGTTTGATGTTTTGTTTTTTTGGCCACAAGGCATGTGGGATCTTGGATCCGCAACCAGGGTTTGAACCTGCATTCTCTGCATTGGAAGGTGAAATCTTAACTACTGGACTGCCAGGGAAGTCCCTGTCATTTTTGGCAATGTCTAAAACCCTAGTATTCTGCTTGGTTCTAAAGACCATTCTGCTTTAAGAACTGGTGTTCTGCTTGGTAGTCGAATCATACTAAGTTCAGAAGACAAACTCCATGCTTACACAGAGGCTGATGACTCAGAACAAAACGTAGCAATCATAATCTATATAAGTATAGAAACATTTTGGAAACATATAGGAGGGGCAGATAACTTGCATAGGGAAGAGTAGGCAGGCAAGGCTTTCTTGAGATCACAGCATCTGAAAGGAGGCCTGGAAAGTGAGTAAAGATTAAAGAAATGAAAAAGCATATTGAAGAAATAACATGTACAAAGTCCAAAGAGTGCTTAACCAAGAAACTATGAGACGCTCAGAGGTGTAAAGAGGAGTGTGAAGTATGAAAAGGGGATGAGGCATAGGTGGGGCTGCTGAGGTCAAAAGGCTGGATGATGGCCTTGTGGGTCAAGCAGAGGATGACCATCCTGAAGGCCTGGTGGGGGCTGGGTACCAGGAAGTAGTGGGCAGGAAAATAAAGTGACATTTTTCAAAGAGTACTGGTTTTAGGAGTCTATTTGAAAGGTTACCTTGATGATGACCTGAAGCACCATAAAGTCTGGAGAAGGGGAAAAATGGATTTTTCCTCTTGTATTCTAGTTATGTAGGAGATGAAACCAGTAATTGATGAAATGTAAAGGAAGGACAGGGTCTCTGTTTTGGACCACTGAAAGCAAACCTCTTCTTATAGCAAACAGTAATCACCACTGAGCCTTGAATGGGAATTTTTAAACTATACCTGCCCATGAAGCATCACCCAGAATGAATTTGGCTTAGACTCATTCCTTAACACATTGTCTCCCCTGCTGCTGCCTTTCTTAATATGCTGATGTTTTTATTTTATGTGTAATGGTATCCCCTGGAGGAGGAAATGGTAATCCACCCAAGTATTCTTGCCTGGAAAATGCCATGGACAGAGAAGCCTGGCGGGATATAGTCCACGGGGTTTCAGAGTCAGACACAAGAGTGACTGAGCATACACTCACACAATGGTATCACATATTGATCCATCATTGACCCTCCAAACTAAGAGAGTCATTGACTGACACGAATAAGATGCCCAGGAAAGGCAGTGTTCTTTGCATTTGGAGGTAGTTGGTAAACAGCTGATGCTTTGATTAGGGCCTTCCTAGAAACCCCAGTGCATTTTGATTAGGTTGATCATCATTTATTTCTTTTCTCTTTGACTTTATAACTGCTACTAAAAAGTAAATTTTAAGGAAGTTATATCTTTGTATGGGCAAACTCCCTTTATAATTCACCCTATAGAAAAAACTCATCCAATTGGTTAAGGACAATCAATAATATTTTTACTCCATTATCAACTTTTACAATGTGATAGAGAAATTACTCTCAAATGCAGAGACATATATATATATATATAATACATTATTACATATTATATACTATATATATTAATATCTAGGATGCTATAATCACAAAGGAGTTATATGCAGCAAATCCATTAACCTACTGTGAATACATCTATGAACATGTATAAAGACATGAATAGTTTATCATATTTTTATCATAATCAAATGAAAAATATTTTAGTATTTTAATTTGTATAATTATAATCAGATTTTTATCATTATTTTTTGCAAAATTCTTTTGATTCTCCTTTGAAAATTTCCAAGTCAAGTATAAATATAAGTAAAGATAAAATATACAATTAACAAGGGATCATGATTTGTAAGGCAGTCATCAAATTAATGAAACCAATGATCTCTGAGTCAGGCCTAGAAATTAGATGTCCCACTTGATCTAGAAATTACTTCCAATCTTGATACCAGAAGTATAAAATCGTCCTACCATCAAGAACAAAGCTAACAGTAGAAGTGCCACTGCCATCCAAGTAATTTTTATTGACTTGTAATATCCTGCTCATATTCTGGGTATTCAACTACATTTTTGTCCAATTTTCTTTATTTTTCCATGTGCTTTCAGTGAAAATAAGGAAAGAAGGAGGGAAAAAAGGAAAAGAGGGCATGAGGGAGGAATGACACATTAAAAAGAACTTTGCATAGATGCAATAGTTTGTTTAAGTTGGAAAATCCTTAATTTTTATTCCTTATAAAATACTAAAGTTAAAAAAATAATGCTCAGTCACAAAACCGACAGAAAGCACCTATGTGTATCTCTTCTTTTTTTGTTTTTGTTTTTTTTTTTTTTTTTTTTGGCTTTTTCAGTAACAGCTTTATTGAGATATAGTTCACATATCATAGTATCTGTGTTTGGCTTAGCATAACGTCTTCAAGGTTCATTCACACTGTAACATGGTTCAGAATTTCCTTCCTTTTAAAAGTTAAGTAGGGGATGTATGCCCATGGCGGATTCATGTCAATGTATGGCAAACCCAACACAATAAAGTAAAGAAAATTAATTAAAAAAAAAATTAAGTAGGGGCTTCCCTGGTAGCACGGTGGTGAAGTATCCACCTTGCAATATAGACGTGTGTTCAATCCTTGGTCCAGGAAGATCCCACATTTCTGGAGCAGCTAAGCCTGGGAGTGCAACTGCTGAGTCGGTATCCCGCAACTACTGAAGCTCATGTGCCTGTAGCCCATGCTCAGCAACAAGAGAAAACACCCCAACGAGAAGCCCACAATCCACGACAAAGAGCAGCCCCCATTCTCTGCAACTAGAGAAAAGGCTGCGCACAGCAGCTAAGACCTACAACAGCCATAAATAAATAAATAAATGAAATTATTTTTTAAAAAGCTGAATAATATTCTATTATATGGATATAGTACCTTTTCTTTTTCTACTCATCTATTGATGGGCATTGGGGTTTCCACCTTTCGGATATTATGATTAATCCTGCTGTAAACATTCAGGTACAAGTTTTTGTGTGGACATATGTTTTCATTTCTCTTGGGCATATACCCAGGAGTAAAATTGCTGTGTTACATGGTACCCCATGTTTAACATTTTGAAGAACTGTCAGATTGTTTCCCAAAGTGGCAGCAGCAATATTTTTTTTTTTTTTAATTATTTTTTTTAATTATTGTTTTAGCCATACATTGTTATGATATCACCACGGGTTTACATATGCTTCCCCTCCGGGTCCCCCCTCCCTCCTCCCTCCCCCCCGGGAAATCTCGCTGCACCAGTCCCGAGCATCAATCCTGGGCTGGCGATTGATTAGACACATGACAATTAACATGCTTCAATGCCCTTCTCCCATCTCATCCCACCCTTACCCTCATCCACAAAGTCCACAAGTCTATTCTATACATCTGCGTTCCTTTTGTTGTCTCCCATGTTGGGTTCTCATTACTGTCTTTCTAAATTCCATATATATGTGTTAATATACTGTATTGTTGTTTTTGCTTCTGGCTTACTTCACTCTGGATAATGGGCTCCAGTTTCGTCCATCTGAGTAGAATTGCTTCAAATGAATTTTTTTTTAATGCTGAGTAATATTCCATTGTGTATATGTACCACAGCTTTCTTATCCATTCATCAGTTGATGGGCATCTAGGTTGTTTCCATGTCTTAGCTATTGTAAACAATGCAGCGATGAACATTGGGGTACACGTGGCTCTTTCAATTCTGGTTTCCTCGGTGTATATGCCCAGCAGTGGGATTGCCGGGTCATATGGCAGGTCTATTTGCAGCTTTTTAAGGAACCTCCACACTGTTTTCCATAGTGGCTGTACTAGTTTGCATTCCCACCAACAGTGTAAGAGGGTTCCATTTTCTCCACATCCTCTCCAGCATTTATTGCTTGTGGACTTTTGGATGGCAGCCATTCTGACTGGTGTAAAGTGGTACCTCATTGTGGTTTTGATTTGCATTTCTCTGATAATGAGTGATGTTGAGCATCTTTTCATGTGTTTGTTAGCCATTTTTATATCTTCTTTGGAGAAATGTCTGTTAAGTTCTTTGGCCCACTTTTTAATTGGGTTGTTTATTTTTCTAGAATGGAGCTGCAGGAGTTGTTTGTAAATTTTTGAGATTAATTGTTTGTCCGTTGCTTCATTGGCTATTATTTTCTCCCATTCTGAAGGCTGTCTTTTCACCTTGCTTATAGTTTCCTTTGTTGTGCAAAAGCTTTTAATTTTAATTAGGTCCCATTTGTTTATTCGTGTTTTTATTTCCAATATTCTGGGAGGTGGGTCATGGAGGATCCCGCTTTGGATTATAGCAGAGAGTGTTTTGCCTATGTTATCCTCTAGGAGTTTTATAGTTTCTGGTCTTATGCTTAGATCTTTGATCCATTTTGAGTTTATCTTTGTGTATGGTGTTAGAAAGTGATCTAGTTTCATTCTTTTACAAGTGGCTGTCCAGTTTTCCCAGCACCACTTGTTAAAGAGGTTGTCTTTTCTCCATTGTATATTCTTGCCTCCTTTGTCAAAGATAAGGTGTCCATAGATGCGTGGATTTATCTCTGGGATTTCTATTCTGTTCCATTGATCTATGTTTCTGTCTTTGTGCCAGTACCATACTGTCTTAATGACTGTGGATTTGTAGTATAGCCTAAAGTCAGGTAGGTTGATTCCGCCAGTTCCATTCTTCTTTCTCAAGATTGCTTTGGCTATACGAGGTTTTTTGTATTTCCATACAGATTGAGAAATTATTTGTTCTAATTCTTTGAAGAAGACCTCTGGTAGCTTGATAGGAATTGCATTGAATCTATAGATTGCTTTAGGTAGTATACTCATTTTCACTATATTGATTCTTCCAATCCACGAACACGGCACATTTCTCCATCTGTTTGTGTCCTCCTTGATTTCTTTCATCAGTGTTTTATAGTTTTCTATATACAAGTCTTTTGATTCTTTAGGTAGAAATACTCCTAAGTATTTTATTCTTTTTGTTTCGATGGTGAATGGGATTGTTTTTGTTTTTTTTGATGTCTGATCTTATTTATTTGTTACTCTTAGAACATCTCATTTTTGACTGGACTCAGACTTGGAAGTAGAAGCTCTCAGAGAGGACAGCCTCCGTCTCTTGGCAATCTGTTCCTGCCATTTTTCTTTGGCCTCCTTCATTCTCTTGGCCAAAAGTTTAGCATATTCTGCAGCCTCTTCTTTATTTTTCTTAGTACGCTGTTTCTTCAGAGCAATACGCCGGCGTTTGTGTTGCAGAACTCATGGAATCACATGACGCTGAATCTTGGGTGCTTTAGTCCTAGGTTTCTTACCGTCTTTGTTTAGGGGCTTTCGCACATCATACTGGAGGACATCATCTTCTTTAGAGAGATTGAAAAGTTTGCAGATTCTGCTAGCTCTTTGGGGACCAAGGCGACAAGGCACTGTAGTATCAGTGAGATGAGGAATATCCTTCTCCTCTTTTTTCATGATGACCAAATTGAGAACACTCAGATTGGCATCCACAATGCAACCCCGTACAGATTTGCGCTTTCTCTCTCCAGTTCTCCCCAGTCTGTAACAGGAATGCCCCTTACTCAGGAGCAGGCGAACTCGACCATGGGTCAAGACATCCTGCTTCATGGGGAAACCCTGCTTATCGTTCCCGCCACTGATTCGAACCACATAACCCTTCCATTCTTCACCCAGAGCGTCAGCAGCAACTTCTGTGGCCATACGCTTCTCCTAGAAGGTACGAAGTTTTCGGTCATCGTCCGCTTCAATGAGCTTCTGGCAGCCAGCGGCCAGGACAGAGATGTTCAGCTTCATTCTGAAGCGACAGACAGCCTCTGCGGCGCCACGAAAAAGAGCTCTCTTCTTAATATACGCTCTTATGAGAACATTTTGTAAATTTCATAGTTATGATAATGCACTTTTTGAAGCCTCCAGTTTATTTGGGACAAATAACATAGAAATAGCTCTCTGTTATATCCCAGAAAACACTCTTATATCGCACCAAATAAATCTGAACATGCTAATGAAACAGAACAAGTGACCAGGCCAGACTTACATGTGTAATGGGAATTTATATTAAAGAAAGCAACAGAGCAGTGATACTGGGGATTTGGGGGATGAATAAAAATGATCAAACAACACAGATAATTCTCATCCTTCTATAAAAATAACAGAACTAGAGGAGGGGATATAAACAGATAAAGAGAACACTAAAAGGAGCAGAAGTATGGAAGGCATCCATGAAAAGTAACACAAAGACAAAAACAAAAATCACGAGTAGTTTCTGTTGCAAGCAAAAGTGATTTTTGATTTTGTAGGCTCTTGCTGGATGTGAAAACCAATGTGGATGAGCCACCCATCCCCATGATAGCTCACTTCATTTGTTTTCAGTATCAAGCTGACCATTTCAAGGATCTCACTAAAGAGTACCCTAAGGATCTGGTGATTTAACATCATGGGAAAAAAAAACCCTGTGCAACTCACATACCTCTCTGGTCCCCCATAATTCCCTTGTGTATGCTCTAGTGAATCACAGCAAGGGAGTGCTAAGGAAGCTCAGCCATGAAACATCGGTCCCTATTCTGCTACGGGGAATCATCAGTGCTATCATATTTTATCATCTAAAAGGAACTCTTATGATGGTAAAAGGTAGAATTCATAGTTAGTACCAGTACAACAGGAATACATTTGGATTACTCCAGGCAAACAGCTGTGACTGGTCACCCTAGCCAGAACAGATGAGGTGGGTTTTTTTCAGCACCGTTCTAGCCCTCTCGCCTAATACATTCTTATTCAAATATCTTACAACTGACCTCTTGCTGCTAGATGGGAAAAGAGACTGATTTATGTCAAATGCAGAAAAGTCTGCCCCCCTCTCCCTGTCACTCAGGTTTCATAATGTCAAAGGGCTTCTACAGTGAAGTTATAAGATGTCACACTTCTACAAAGTTCATTATGGTGTCTGTTATAAGAAAAGCAATTAATTGTGGTTTTCCACTTTGCAAGCTAAAATAGTAATTTTCAGTTTCAAACCTGTTGTACCTTTTGGTGAGATATAATTTTCATCCATTTCCCCCCCCCCCTTTACTTTCTGAGTAGAGCTACATTGTAATATAAATTCATGCACTATTAGATCAGTGAGAAAGTAAAACCTTTCTTTTGCCTGTTAAGCAAAGAATACATCTTAGGAACACCATAAATCATGCTTGTCAGAAGATTCAAAAGAATCATTCTGAATAGTTACCTTGTCTATTATTTAGAAAGCACATGAAACAATATAATTCAGTTGGGCTGCGTGTATCTAATTTGCATATGGCTGTCTCTTTTTAATCTGAGTTTTCACAAAATGAATATAATTAGCAAGCTTCAATTTATCTTCAAAACCACTGAACTATGTTGATTATTTCCAGGATGAAATCCCCATGGGCACTAGCATATTTGAAACCCTAAACAGAATAATTAAGTGGATTTTTGTGGCTCAACAAGTGACTATTGCAAGTTAAAGAGTGACAAACTAGTCAGCCATGCAAGATGCACAATTCTCATGAAGATTTTTTACCAAATTTTCCTTTAATGAAACAGGCAATTCAAGAAAACCACAAATGATTTGTGTGGCCAGCTTATTAGTTTGTGATCATCAGTTTTAAAAGTGAGAAATCAAATTCTTTAGAGTCACTATATGGCTATATTCTTTGTGCTTCTCCAATTTGATCTCCTCTTCCCTCTTGCTTTCATATATACTCTTAAGTTTCAAATTTCTCATATAATGAATTATTTCTGACCTACATTCTCAAGGAGTGTATTTGGATGGAGATGTTTGACATTAAATGAATGATAATGAGAGATACCACATTTAACTTGTCAGCTATAAAATAAAATGCATAATTTATAAGATAATATATTATTTAAAAAATGTGTACAATTCAAGTGTGTGGTTCCAAAATGTTACAGATGTTAATTGTTCAAAGCATAACATGATAATTGATATAATTTCCTCCCAAAATACCAGTTTGTAACCTCATGAATTCTAACTATAGCCTAGAGTTAAAACAACAATTAGTCATTTAATATGGAACATGTATTACCACTGAGCTGAATATTTTTCCAGAGAAAGACAAACCATGAAAAATTTTTTAAAAAAATTGTCCTTCTCTAGAACTGGCATTATCAGAAACATTTTAGTACATATGTACCTGGACTTTGAGATACCAAGCTCAAGCAAGATATCTCACGATGACCCACTTTTCAATTGAAGCTGTCATTTTAGTTTGGCTAATCCAATTTTGTTTGTAGCACTCGCTATATGTTGCTCTAGTCTAGATTTTGTATTCAAAACACACAAGCACTGCAGGAAATTTCACAGCCTCTAATCAATCTAACTAAATTACTTATCTAAGTGCATATGAAGGTTTGAAACATGATGTGCTTGTTTCTCAGAGAATTGCTGGTTTGACCACAGCGAACCAGAACCATAAATATAATAAGCAACACAGAGCCAAGGCTGAGAGGCAGATCAGCTAATAGAAGACATATACCAGGCAGGCACACAGAACTATCTTTAGACATAAAATATGTGCAAAAATTTCCCCAGACTTCCTGACCACTCTCAGTTCTATCTGCAAGTTGCCTTAGCCTGAGCACTGATGTTATACTGATTGTCCTGAAATGTCACTTTAAACCTAGCATATTTCTGCAGAAAACAAGCACCTCAGTAATCAAACTACAAAAACCAAAGCCTTGAATTCAGATCTCTAATATTTCCATTCTATTATCCCAGTTTTCTGCTTTGAGTCCCCTACAACTCTGAAGTGTTTCTCCATTCCTTGGTGAAACATATTCCTCTCCTTCTCTTCTAAATTTGCTCAAGCTCTCTCTTTTTCCTGGAATTATGTCTTTACTTTCAAATCGTTGAATCTGTGGTTTTTCATCTGACTTGTCTTACTCCTATATCCAGCAGTAAGCCTTGAAAGCAGAGATATGGTTGCATTTCTCAGCTTGAAAATTGTATTTGTGAACATATTGTGCTGTGCTGTGTTTAGTCGCTCAGTCGTGTCCGACTCTTTGTGACCCCATGGACTGTGGACAACCAGGCTCTTCTGTCCATGGGGATTCTCCAGGCAAGAATACTGGAGTGGGTTGCCACTTCCTTCTCCAGTGAACATACTGGGAGTTCTCAAATGATTGAGGCTGATCAAATCCCCTCCAACAGCTCTCATTTCCTTTGGTTGTCCATGTTCTGCCTCAATGACTTTCCCTTAGCAATATGTGCTGTCAGATTACCTGCGAGTGCCATCTCCCTCTGTGCCCTCGATGGACTATCTACCTTTAGCAACTGCAAGACAATTCCCCTTAACAAGGTGAATTACTAGAAAGGAAATGAAAGAAAACATGGCACCTACTCCATTGTTCTGGAAAGCAAATCAGAAATGGAATATCATTAATTTAAATCATCATTAAATCATCATTAATTTATTAGTCAAAAATCTTTAATGAGCACCTATTATGCCTAGGAGGAGCAGAAGCTATAGTAATAAACAAGCCAGAGTCCCTGCCCTCACGAGCTTGAGTTCCTGTGTTGGAGGTGGTCAGGGGTAATAGGGAGCCGAACACTAATGCATCAAATAGTGAAGATGGTCAATGTGATTAAGGAACAGAAAGCGTAATAATAATAATAAGATAGCCAAGAGTCAGTAAAGAGCTCTCTGAAGAGATGACATCTAAGCAGGGATTGGAAGATGAGAGCAAGCCAGTCATTCAGGCAGCTGGGTGATCACTGTGGAGTCTGGCATAGGAAAAGCCAGGTGCAAAGGCCCCGAGGTGAGGTCCAGCTTGCCCCATTCCAGTGGAGGAGTCAGGCTGGCTGACCGTGGGGTTTAGAGAAGGAGCACAAGTGAGGGTGAGGGTGTGTCCAAAAACAGCCCCCTCAACAACTGATGACAAAGCCCCAGGAAGGTCAGCGGTCATCATCGGTGGTACTAAAGAATGGTCTCTTTATATGTGACAGCATAAGGTCTACTTGATTTAACTAATCAGATGACTTTATATAATGCCCAATTCTAGGCTAAGCTTTGTGGGAAATTCAAGAATACTGTACCCATCTTTAATGAATTTGAGACCTGGATTCATGTCTGCACTAAAAATCTGCCTGATTGGTTTGCCTCAGAGATGGCTTCTTTGCTTTGATTCTAATTTTCTGCCATTGTATTAACTGGTTGCTGACAGATTAATATCCGTAAAGACTAGTTATTTCTTATTGTGTAGTATAATATTGTTTAAAAATGAGGCATCTAAAATTCATTCACTAATGTTCTTCAGTCTTTTTAGTAACAAATGGGGAATCTTCTCACTTTGATTTAAAGTTTCCTAACTATTTAGAAACAAGATACTGGGTCTCAGTAAAAAAAAAAAAAAAGTCTTGCTGAGAAACAGGCTGTAATTTGTAGCACCATTTCAGGCCATAGCATGCATTTTGCTAGGAAAATAAAAAATGCCAAACTTCAATGAGCATGCCACTGCCTCCTGTGCTCTTTCGTGATAGAAATAATTAGCTTTAAACTACCCTGTCAAGATCTTAAGATATAACACTGAAACAAAACGCTTCTATCATATGCTAGTATTTGCTAGTAACAACTAGGGAGCTAAGGCTTTGTGCTGGAACAAACTCTTTGTTACATTCTTATCAATGTCTTGCCTGAGAGTACAAGCCTTCATTTAACCTACATATCTGGATACCGGAGAAGTTTCCCTTATGGCTTGTTTAAATTATTAACATCCATTCCGCTAGGCAAACTTCTTGTCTCACAGCTTCTGTCTAGCTGCGGGCTTTAAAATCTGCAAGTTACTGTTTGTCTTAATCCTCATCCTAGTTTCTTGGGAAGGGTTTGGAGGCAGGCAGAGATAGAGATGGGAGAAAATATGTATAGTATAATAAAGGCAGAATGAGGCCATTGTTTGGTACTGCTTAATCTTTGTAAATTAAGGGTGTAATGTTGAATCCTAAACACTTTCTGTTCAAGATTTTTTTTTTTTCTTAAAGTGCTTTGGCTGGCTCCCTGTGATACATTTAACACCTCTTTTTCTTGTGAGTTTGATCTAAAGATTTCCAAAGACGCATGATGCCTCTGAGATGAAGAGGCATGCTTGACACAGGTCACCCCTGACAGGGGCACTGCTGACAGACTGCTCACCTTTCCAAGAAGCACCATTCTTTCCTAGAGTCCCTTGAACATCAGTTTAGTTCTATTCTTCAAAAGCAGAAGATGTAGGCTACAATAAAGAAGGCCCACTGGGCAGGCCATATTGTGGACGTCCTTATCTCATCCCACCCTCTGCATCTCTCAATGATCCCGGTTGCAGAGACATTTTAAAATCTTTTCAGTAGGTAACTGTTTGTACTCAGAGCTTTTGTGGTGCCTGAAATAAAATGATATTATTGGAAGGATATGAGTCATGCGCATCCTGGTAAACCCATCCTGTCTCTTTTGATTTTCTAAACTACTTTGTGGAAATTCCAAGTTTTACTTTTCTCAGTAGAGAAACTTATGAGGCTAACTTTCTGAGATCGAACTCCAAGTGCTCAAGCTTAAAAGGCTGTGACATGCCACCAGTTGTGTTTTTCAGTTACTGCAACTACAAGAGACTATTTAGGTGAACGATCTAATTCTACTAATAAAGCCATCCAGCATAGATGACTTTTAGCAATTAAAAAAATTATCATCCTACTATCCATTTTCAGAGGAAGACAGACATTTTTTAATTCATTTAATGTAACAAAAAGCCTTCTAATAGTTCATCTAACTTTTGATTTATCTCATAAACAAATTTCAAAAAGCACATATACTTCGCACAGTTCTACAGCAACACTGTGTGCTGCATCTTGTTTTTCGCATTCAGGCATCCCAGTACACAATGATATTTATTTGAGAATGGAGAGAAATTTCAGAAGCATAACTGAGTTCCACCATGACAATTTCCACATCTAATGTACCAATTCTTTAGAGGTCAGTCTTGGAAAATCTTCTCTCTCATTTTCCCTGAGGGAAGCAGTTATTTTTGTTGCATTCATCTCTGAAAAATTCCACTGCAAATTCAGTCTCTGACCCATGCCGAAGAACAGAATACATGCACCCAAACCTCAAGATGTTCTTATGGTATAATAGCATTTCAGATGGACTCTATTTCACATACCACCCCATAATTGACAAAATAAACATTCTCTTTGCCTCGTGCAGTCTTTCTCTAAATTCACAGCCTTTCCTTCAAGATTTGGGAGTTTAAAATTGCATTGATCAGTGACAGCATTTAATGTACATGTGAGAAAAGAAAGAACATTTGAACGTTTTGTCTTAACATATCAAGACAATACATTTCATGCCAAACTTGCTATATCTTGGTTCCTCCATTTTTTACTATTAGAGAGATAATCATTTTACAGAGAAATCTCACAAATTAAGAGGATGAATTCAAATTATAAGCTGTTTTGCCTAATAAACTAAACTAATTGTATCATCTAAATCCATTTTTATAGTAATAGTAAAATAACTTTAATAATAAAATAGTGCTCTCAGAAAATTATAGGTCAATGTCCAAATCAGAAGCTATTCGTTTATAAATATATGAACCTGTACGATAATAACTAAAATAAAGTTAGTGAATGTTTCTTTAGGACAAATTATCAATACGCAGTTATGTAACAGTCTAATTTGGGGAGAAAAGTCAGGCATTACTTATTCTAGGGAAAAACTGATAACTGATTAATATTTCTCACCTCTCTTGTCATATCTGGAAATAGCAGAGATGATGAGATTTTGTTATTCTGATCATATAGTCAGAGTATGTATGAACTATTAGGCTAATTTTCACTGTAGATTTCTGTAACTACGGGGGGGGGGGATGGTAGTGGTTTAATTGCTACCTTCCTTTTTCCTTAACAAGTTGTGCTGATGCAATGAAAACCAATTGGTTGGTAATAAAGTTCAATAGTAAATTCAGAATGATAAATCTCTAATCCAGATCAATCTGGCAGAAGCCCAGCTGCTCCTGGACCTTGCTTCAGTAACTAACTGTATTTTGTTTTGCTCTGCTGACATAATCCCAAGGGCGAGGAGTAGCATCTGCAAAATGAAAAACCTCATGCCCTACTCATTCCCATTTTCTTGATAATTTTTTGCCATGAGAAAAAAATACCTGTCTTCAGAGAGAGGTCTTAGGTTTAGAATTTGAAATTTAGATCATTAAGTTTGAAAAATGGATAGAAGGACAAGTAATCTCTTTGCAGGAGGACAGAAGACTCTGAAATGGGTACCCTAAGGTCTCATTCACTGTTTCACTTTCCTCTGCCTATGGGCAAAGTTTTGCTGCTTCCTCTCCCTATACGAACTCAGTCCTCAAATCCCATAGATCCTTGGGTTTCAAGGGAAGCTCTGGTAATATGAACAAGGGTTTGAGGAATTTTTGTAAACACATTTAAACAGGTCTATTTTGTGAGTGGCTTTCCTACACAGTTAGATATTCATCTAATTTTGCTTTTCCTAGAGAATGCTCATGTAAGACAGCTACATATAATCCCCAGATCCCTGAATTGAGTAGTGTCTTGGCACAAGATAAGAAGAGCAGTTTTCTAACCATGGAGTCAGGAAAGAAGACTGGCTTTGCTGACAGTCTGATATGGATTTGAAGCTCTGAACATTTATTAGCTCTGGAGCTTTAAAAAACAATAAGAAAATAATAGTAAATCTTCCCTTAGCACATTTATCCGTAAGTTAAAAGGCTGATAGTCATGGCCTCATTTAATATGAAGGGAAATTCAGTGAGAAAGATACTGTTATTAAATCCATTATAACAGAAGAGAAAAAAAAAACAGGTTTAGGGAAATTTAACAATTTGTCCAACTTCATAGAGCTTTTAAGTACCTAATTTATATATTTATCTTCATAAACAGAGTATATTGGTTATCTGAACAATATGCACCTCTGTGTAAATAAATAAATGTTTTAGGCATTAAATAAAATTTATTTCTACATTTTAAGATCTTTGTCCTTACTTATGTAATTTTTCATGGAGGAATAATATTTGTGCCATGCATCTTTTTCCAGAAATAACTTCAAAGTTCCCTATTTAATGTTACATTTAGAATTAAAAGTAATAATAGGAACTTTTTCACAATTCTTTTGACTATTAGTCACCTGGGAGCTTGCCAGAGCATATAGGCACATCTTGGAGATATTGGGGATTTGGTACTAGATCAACAAGATGAAACATATATCACAACAAAGCAAGTCATACAATTTTTTTTGTTTGTTTCCCAGTGTATATGTTTACTATACTGAAGTCTATCACGTGTGCAGTAGCATTATGTCTAAAAAACGTACACAACTTAATTAAAAAATACTTTATTGCTAAAAGGGCTTCCCTGGTAGTTCAGCTGGTAAAGAATCTGCCTGCAATGCAGGAAACCTGAGTTCAATCCCTGGGTTGGGAGGATCCCCTGGAGAATGAAACAGCTACCACTCCAGTATTATGGCCTGGAGAATTCCACGAACGACTGTATAGTCCGTGGGGTTGCGAAAAGTCAGACCTGACTGGATGACTTTCACTTTCACCTCACCAATCACCAGCTCAGCCTTCAGTGAGTCCTGATATTTTACTGGTGGAGGATCTTGCTCACCGTTTGTGGTTACTGACTTATCAGGGTGATGGCTGCTAAAGGTTTGGGTGGCTGTGACAGTTTCTTAAAATAAGACCACAATAAAGTCTGCATCAACTGGCTCTCTTTCATGAATGATTTCTCTGTAGCAGGCAATGTTGTTTGATAGCTTTTTACCCATGGCAGATCTTTTTTCAAAACTGGAGTCAGTCCTCTCAAACCTCACCTCTGCTTTATCACCTATGTCTATGTTACAGTCTAAACACTTTGTCACCATTTCAACATCTTCCAGGGTAGACTCCCTCTCAAGAAACTACTCCCTTTGCTCAACCTTAAGAAGAAACTGCTCATCTATTAGAGTTTTATCATGGGATTGCAGCATCAGTCACATCTTCAGGCTCTGCTTCTAGCTCTCTTGCTGTTTCAACCACATCTGCAGTTACTTCTTCCACTGAAGTCCTGAACCCCTCTCAAAGTCATCTATGAGGACTGGTGTCAACTTCTTCCAAATTCTTGTTAATGTTGATATTTGGCCTCTTCTGATGAGTCACAAATATTCTTAATGGTGTCTACAATGGTGAATGCTTTCTAGAAGGTTTTCTTTTTTGTGGAGCAGCAAAATGGGCACAAGGTGCAGCATGTGGGATCCTAGTTCCCTGACCAGCAATTGAACCCACGCCCTGTGCATTGGAAGCACAGAATCTTAACTACTGGATTGCCAAGGAAGTCTCCAGAAGGTTTTCAATTAACTTTGCCCAGATCCATCAGAGGAATCACTATCTATGGCAGCTATAGCTTTAGGAAGTGTATTTCTTAAGCAATGAGACTTGAAAGTCAGAATTATTCCTTAATCTATGGGCTACAGAATGAATGTTGTGTTAGGAGGCATGAAATCAATCTGAATTTTATTGTATATCTCCATCAGAGTGCTTGGGTGACCAGATGGCTGATTTGAGCTTCTATCCAGATTTGATACATGGTTCTTCCCTTCCCTAAAGTACTGGAGGTCACTGTAGGATTATTAACTGGTCCAATTTCAATATTGTTGTGTCTCAAGGAATAGAGTGGCCCAAGGAGAGGGAGAAAGATGGAAGAGCGATTGGTAGAGGTAAAACACAACATTCATGGATTAAGTTTGCCCTTTTATATGAGTGTGGTTTGTGGTTTCTCCAACCAATTACAACAGCGACATTAGAGATCACTGACCACAGGTCACCACAACAAATAGTAACAAAAATTTTGACGTATTGTGAGAATTACCAAACTGTGACACAGAGACACAAAGTAAGCAAATGCTTTTGGAAAAATGGTGCCAATAGACTTGCTTAACAGGGTTGCCACAAACCATGGATTTGTACAAAACGCAATATCTGTGAGGTGTAATAAAGTGAAGTGCAACAAAATGAGGTGTGCCTGCACATAGTTTCTGCAAACTACAGAAATCATTTTTATTCAGGAAAAATTATAATACTCCATTTTTGCAAGAAAATAAAAATAGATCACAAGAAATAGATCAAGAGTAACTCATTATACCTTTCTAAAAGTAGTCATAATTTTAAAAATATTTTTCTACTGAAGAGTAGTTAGTGCAGTATCCGAAATTTTGTATGTAATCACTACTTAATAACTGAGGCAACTAACAACCAGCTCTCCTTAACCAACCACTCCAGTTTTTTAAATGATGGGCTCATACATGCCACATCTATGTAACTTCCCTTGTGCTTATAATGGACTTTGGCAAAAACACACAGTGATCAGGCAAAGGGCTATAAAACTAACAACTGATCCAAATACCTCTTGCATTTTCTATCTCTTAAGCATGTCCATTAATATACCTATTATGAAAAAAATGCATTGATTAACATATTAATGTTCTACATTTCAGCATGTGCTCTCACGCACAACAGAATACACTCTTGTCACACACATTTAACCTATGTGACTCAGCCATTAAGTGAAAATTTGAGAGTGGGGAAAAAAGAAGCAGAATGAATACAGACATCCCCATTGTTCTCTTCACAGCCTTGGATTTTAAGTTCTTAACTGTCACTCAGTTGAACTCTATTTTTGTGGGTGCACCTATCAGTCAAGATGGAGAACTTAACCTAGGGTGAACCATGGTTTGTCTTTGAACCATTTGTTCTAATGTTCTCAAGTTCTCGAGCTGGGGACATATCTGCAAATTTTGCTTATCTGCTTGTAGTTTCATTTTAATCTCAGTGATTTCTGGACAGGTTAAAAAAACAACAATACGAGGCAGAAAGCCATTCCCAATACCAGCACTGTCCAGTTGAATTTTCTCCTGAAAATGATGGAAATGTTCTTTATCTAAGCAGTCTAACACAATAGTCAGTAGCCACAGACAACTACGAGGCACTTGGAATGTAGCTAAATGTAGCGAATGCACTACAAGGCACTGCTTTTTTAAAAATTTAATTTAATTTTAATAAATTTAAATAAATAAATAGCTACAGGTGGTTAGTAGTTACAGTGTTAAATAGCATAGCTGTATATACTATGCTCAGCTTCCCTAGTGGCTCAGACAGTAAAGTATCTGCCTGCATTGCAGGAGACCTGGGTTTGATCCCTGAGGTGGGAAGATCCACTGGAGAAGGGAATAGCTACCCACCACAGAATTCTTACCTGGAGGATCCCATGAACAGAGGAGTCTGGTAGGCTACCAGTCCACGGGACTGCAGAGTCAGACACAACTGAGCAACTAATCATGCGAGAACGTATACCATGCTCAGATCATTTCTATTAATAGGTGACCATGAAAGGGAAAAGGCTGGAGAAAAAGGAACCTATTTCTCTGTATCATGTATGTGAATATTTACTTTCACTTTCTCTGTTTCTGGGTTTGTTTTCTTTTTTTTTTTTTAATTTTTATTTATTATTATTTTTTTAATTGTTTTTGCCATACATTGTCATGATATCACCATGGGTTTACATATGCTTCCCCTCCGGAACCCCCCTCCCTCTTCCCTCCCCCCCGGGAAATCTCGCTGCACCAGCCCCGAGCATCAGTCCTGGGCTGGCGATTGATTAGACATATGAAAATTAACATGCTTCAATGCCCTTCTCCCATATCATCCCACCCTTACCCTCATCCACAAAGTCCACGAGGGTTTGTTTTCTTAACATTGCTAAGAACTCAAAATCTCTGAGACATCAACTACTACAAGTCAGGATGTCTAAATTCTCACAGGACTCTCACTGTCATTCAGACACCCTTTGATTATTCTCATTTAAAACGTTTGCATTGACCACAGCCTCCATTTTAAATTATCTCTATATTCTAGGCTCTCACTCCTACTGATCCCCTTTCATGCTCAGAAGAAAGGGTCTATGCCTCATTCACAAAGGAATTCAAGTGCATGTGATATTAATTCTGCCAATACACACATCACTACCACCACATCAATTTTAATTTTTCTATCCTCCATTTCTCCTAGCAACAAAGATGCCTGCATTCTTCCAAAGATCATACCTATTAACATAAATAATATTCACTTTCATCTCCTTTGGTCTCTTTTTAATTATTCCCTTCATCTTTTTGTATCTTCAATCTTTGTCTACCTCCATAATAAACAAGTGATTCTTTCAGATCCCTTCTATTAATCACACTTAAAGCTATTATAATTACTGTGCTTTGCTTCCTTGTTTCCCCTGAAATCCTAGGGTCTACCTCAGTCACTTCTCTGATCAGTGACTTGATAATCACTCCATTTAACTTTCTTCTGTGCACTCACTTGGTTCTTTTTGTAACTCTTTAATTGATCATTCTTTTTTTTAATTTATTTTTTTATTGTAACAAATTCAATAAAGACTTTTTACTTTACAATATTGTGTCGGTTTTGCCATACATTGACATGAATTCGCCATGGGTATACATGTGTTTCCCTTCCAGAATCCCCCTCCCACCTCCTTCCTGATTCCATCCCTCTGGGTCTTCCCAGTGCACCAGCCCCGAGCACCCTGTATCATGCATTGAACCTGGGCTGGTGATTTGTTTTGCATATGATAATTTGCATGTTTCAGTGCCATTCTTTCATATCATCCTGCCCTCTCCCTCTCCCACAGAGTCCAAAAGACTGCTGTATACATGTGTGTCTCTTCTGCTGTCTCACATACAGGGTTATCGTTACCATCTTTCTAAATTCCATATATATGTGTTAGTATACTGTATTGTTGTTTTTCCTTCTGGCTTACTTCACTCTGTGTAATAAGCTCCAGTTTTGTCCACCTCAGTAGAACTGATTCGAATGTATTCTTTTTAATGCTGAGGAATATTCCATTGTGTGTATGTACCCCAGCTTCCTTATCCATTCGTCTGCTGATGGACATCTAGGCTGCTTCCATGTCCTGGCTATTGTAAACAGTGCTGCAATGAACACTGGGGTACACGTGTCTCTTTCGATTCTTATTGAATATTCTCCACCATTCCATTCCCTGAAACTGAGCATCAGTTAACATGAGGGATCATCAGCCTACAATCTGCCAAGCCATGTTAAGCCTGCTGACTTTTTATGTGACATAAAAGCTGAGAGTGTTTATCACAGGTTAGAATATTTTATATTAAAATCCAAATAAGGTTAATATTTCATGGGAGATGGAAATATTATGAAATTCAAATTTCATGGTCCATAATAAAGTGTTATTGAAACATTGCTACACTTATTTAGATACTATGTATGTCTGTTTTCATGCTACAAAGTTGAATATTTGCAACAGAGGTCATACAACCTGCAAAGCTGAAAATATTTACTGTCTAGTCCTTGAGCAAAGTTCGTTGACCTCTGCATAAGACAGCTCTTAACTTTCTTTCAAAGCTTTTCCTTCAATCATTACATCTGCTTCCCATCACTTCTATGAAGTGAGGCAAGAATTAGCAATTGTTGAATTCCTAGTATATGCCAGGCAATATGACAGCAACTCACAGGCATCATTGTATGTAATACTTGACATTAAATGAGGCAGGTAATGTGAAATCTGAGGCTCAGCTTAAATAACCCGTCAAGACTATTCACTGACATTAGCTGGTAAGTTGTGGAACAGCTTTTCTAGCCCACTGCAGGGAGTCAGCACATATGTGTGGCACCCGTGCTCACTTCCCTAGTCCCCTTGACTATACCCGACTCCATATATTCCAGCCTTGACTCTTTTCCCCATCGAACTCTCTATTCCTTCCCATTTCCTTTGCCATTTGTGTAGCTTAGAAAACAACAACCTCTTGCCTGAAGTAGTGTGTGTTTTCTGTTGCATGAGTCGTATGTTCTTCTGTCTTCCATCTCCCCTGCATGCTCACATCCCTTAAGCTCTCTAAAGGAGCATTTTCTTACCCATCTCACTCACACCCTCATATCTCTGTAAGAATCTAGTAAAGTGCTTACCAAGAGCTACTCTTGTCACTTCTTGGGACAAAAGCCCTTTGCAGCTGCTCACTGTTCCTCTTCTTCCTTCCTCCTGGAATTCCTTGTCTATCATTTCAGTTAGTTTAGTTGTAAGGGCGGTTTTTATTCTCCCTTCCCTGCATTACTCTTTCATTCATGCTATTTTTTATTCAAACTGTCTTCCGTGATGATTATCAGTATACACGTCTAATCTCCACAGTTCCACTATACCTCTTTGAAGGCATGGCCTCATCTTACTCTCTTTGTATGGAGTTCCTTACAGCTTACAGGACACAAGTGTTTGAAGTGTTTTTGTTTTGGTTGTCTAGCCAACAGCTATACTCTCACTTTGTTTTTGGCCAGCAGAACCTCCATTTTAACTGTGTACTCAGGTGAGATACACCCCCCTCTGCCAACAGTTTAGTCATGATTGGTCTAAATCAGTCAAGATAAGCTGCTTAGTCTGCTCAGGCTTGTGCTCAGTCACTTCATTCGTGTCTGATTTGCTGTGACGCTACGGACTGTAGCCTCCCACACTCCTCTGTCCATGAGGATTCTCCAGGCAGGAATACTAGAATGAGCCGCTATGCTCTCTTCCAGGGGATCTTCCCGACCCAGGGATCAAATCCACATCTCCTGTGTCTCCTGTACTGCACACGGATTTTTACCACTGAGCCAGCAGGGAAGCCCCTGCTCAGGGTGCTATAACAAAATACACTGAGTGGCTTAAAAAATGGACACTGATTCCTCACAGTCCTGAAGGCTTGGAAGTCCAAGATCAGGATAACATCATGGCTCAGTTCTTGATGAGGACCTTCTTCCTGGTTTGCCATTGGCTGTCTTCTTGTTATATCCTCACATGACAAAGAAAGAGAGTTCTACTCTCTTCCTCTTTTTATAGACACTAATAATATCCTGACGACCCTATCCACATACCTCATTTAACCCCGATTACCTCCAAAGGGCCTCATCTCCAAATACCATCACATGGGGAGGTAAGGGCTTCAACATATGAATTTGGCGGGGGGGAGGGGCAAATATTCAGTCTAAAACACTGGTCAAGTGAAAGATAAAGAGGGCCTTCAGAGAAAGGTTTTCCTTTGTAATAAAAAATTGATACATTTTAAGTTTTGCTTAAAATAGCTTTAACCATCTCACAACAATGAAAGCAGACACAGTTATCACATACAAGCTATTCGAGAGAAGGTCTGAAATCAGTCTCTGATGACCTATTTTAACTCTTGAATTAACCAATCCTACTGTAGTCTTATTTCTAGATTTTTATTAAAGGATAAAAGAATCCATTATGGCTTATGCTACTTTTATTAATATTTGCATTTTCTATTACTTGCAGAGTCTGAGTCAGTCTTCAACAAATATTTACTGCAATTTGAATGCATAAGTGTGCATTTAATATATATATACATATTTATATTACACATATATTCTGCATTAAGCTCTATCATGTGTTTTATTAATTTGTAATATTACTTAGCATTTCATTAACATTACTACTTAACAAAGACATAACATGTCCTTGAAGGATTGGTGGAAGAAATATTTATTCTATATATTTTCTCAGCATTAAACCCATTACAGATACCTAATATCTGCTTGTTGACTGAATACACTAATACATTTTAGAAGAGCAGTAAAGATAGGTACCTAGTAGAAGGGAAAGATGAATTTTGTTCTAATTTCTTCCAAAGGTGTCATGTGTAGCAAAAATATATCAAAAGCCATCACTCCAATCACCCAGAAATCATTAGGAGAAAGAAGGAAGAAACGGAAGGATGGAGGGAGGAAGGAAAGGGAGAAATAAAGAGACAGAAAGGAGGGAGCGAGGTTGGTACATGTAAAGAACATTTCGTTTACAAATGATGAACAAGTTGCAGAGGTCAATCACCCGATACTGAGGCAGTTTCAGAAATAAAAGCAGATGGTAAAGCTTTTGCTTTTTCCTCTTGGCCACAAAATCCCTGCTAATTGAAGTAGCAACTGAACAAGCTGCTCTTTCATTTTGCCAGCAATATTTGTGTTTCACTTTGGTTCTGCATTTCATATGAAACATCACTACACCTCCTGCTTACTCCCTGTTTCTGGCATCTAAGCCATTCCCTGCCTTCCCTCAGTCCTGCTTCAATCTTCACAAGACTTTTTCATGAAGAGCAACAAATGAATAAACGACCACCATGTCTCAGACCATCTCCCAAGAATGAATAAGGTTTCCAGTGAGAATGACAGTGAAGTAACTGAGTAAAAATGACACATCTCAGGTCAGAAATGGCATTCTCCTACAAGCTGGATGGATGCCAGCCTTGAGAGAAGCAAAATGGAATGGGCAGGTCATCTTTAAGAATCTATTCTTAACTATAAAATGAGATCTTGTTAGAGTCAATCGGAGAAGTTTTTAGTTTCTTTGTTCAGTTCTTGAATCTCAAAACTGTGAAATAGAATTAATGTTAGCAACAGTAGCTGGTACTGTCTTAGACTGTGCTAAATAGTTGTAAATAGAACCTTCTCATAGCCATTTTCATAAGACTATATTTTTTCCTTCCTGCAGTTCAGACTGGCTTTTACAAAAATGGAAACAGCACTGAAAGTGCTGAGGAATTTGCTAACCCAGCTTGCCCACATGTTTATATCACTGTCAGGATACAGTATTATATTTACCGAGATTAAATTATCTGCTGTCAAAACTCAGTGAAAATCATGGTGTGCCAAACTACACTTTAGAGATGGAAGCATCTATTTCATAATGCAAATCACATAGTAAGATGCTTTTGTTTACAGGTTTATGCTGTACAAAATGGAAATAGTCTAAAATACTGGGCACTTCGCAGACAGCAAAGACCAAAGTTGTGGAGTTTGAGAGAGAGCTTCACATATTAGATACAGAAGTGAGTTCATGCCCCACATCAGTCACTCACCAGCCATGCATTCTTAATATCACCCACTTAACAAGTTGCCTATAAAATGAGGGTAGTTTCTGCTCTGTCTGCCTCATTTATGATGAACAAATGAAAGCATGTATATATGTGAAAATATTATCTAAACTCTAAGAAGATATATAAATAAATGGAGGAAACTTTGAAAACTGGCATTTTTCAATTCACCAAGGACTTCTAACTTCTTTAAGAGTCAGTCTTTATAGCTAGCATCACAATATTCTAGAAATATAGGGAAACTTAAAACTCATTAGGGTCAAGCTCCCTCATTTTACAAATACATAACTTAAATCCAAGAAGTATTAATGATTTATCCAAGGTTAAAAATAAAAGAAATAAACATTTGAAAAAGAAGTCTAGATTAGAATCTATATTTTCCTAACTCTTAGTACATTGTTATTGCCTACTGAAAACACTCCACTCTGTTAAATGTAGAAGTGTTTACCAGAATTTACTGATTTAAAAATAATTTTACAGTGATGTGAAATTCTTCAGATCTAAGACATTTTCAAAATAAAATCTCACTTTTATATTTATTATATCCTAGTTGGGTTTCGAGACAGATAATTGTTTCATCTGAAAGTGAAAATTTTCAGAACAGAGATGAATAGCAGAGACAAACATAGAATCACTGTTTTCAACTAAGCCCAGTGTTCTTTCCATTTTTCAGCTATCTCCATCATATTTTTATTACCAGGGATTCTACTTTTTTAATAGTGCTGCATACCATGTATTTTTAAAAGTAGGACAGAGTAAAATTAATTTTTCTGGGGGAGTCTTGTGATGTCCTTTGCGATGTCTGGAGACACCCAAGAGTATCTCAAAACTAGGATGAAGAATATCTACACTAGATTATTCTATCTCCCAAAGTAATTTGTCTCTTAATAACAATCATAATTACTTTCTACAGTATCCAGTCCCTACCCATTCTAACAGACAAACTATTCACTGAAGTTAGGATCTCCATGGTAAAAAAAAAAAAAAAAGTCTCAATATTGTATGGCTGGAAACAGACTTTCATTCTCCCTATTCATTTTGTGCAAACCACACAGGGTGCCAATTCCCAGGTTCATCTATGAATATCTAAGCCTTGTTTCACTTTCAGAAAACTAGTTATTTTATTACAGAAAAGCCTAGTTAAGTGAACTATTCTTTGTTAAAGACATGGAAAAACATATAAATGCCTACTGTGCTGTGCATGCTAAGTTGCTTCACTCGTGTCTGACTCTTTGCAACCCCATGGACTTAGGCCTCCAGGCTCCTCTATCCATGGGGATTCTCCAGGCAAGAATACTGGAGTAGGTTGCCTGCCCTCCTCCAAGGGATCTTCCTGACCCCAGGATCAAACGTGAATCTCTTACATCTCCTGCATTGTCAGGCAGGTTCTTTACCACCAGTGCCACCACTAGACCTCCTTAAATCAGCATTTTGAAGTATTCATTGTATCTAAAAGGTCCCAAACATCCTTTTGTACACAGTGGTCCTCTTTGCACCAAGCCTGTCTACCCTCTACCTGCCTCTACCACCAGCAACCTAGAACTATCTTTCTTCCATGAGGATGCTTCTAATGCAAGTTCCAGAGTTATTCTTGTTTGAATCTTATCTCTTACATTTAATAAAATGGCCTTGCCCTCTGTGAAAATGGTTTCTATGTCAGTAAACATACAATAGCAGTAACATGTGGTTCTGCATGTGATGTGTCTATGGCTCTAGACTGTGGGCTTGGCGGGGTGGAACTGAGAAGGAGAAAAAAGAAAAGGCAAACACAAAATCTTGTCTTTGATCTTGAAAATATGCTATGTAAAGGCAGCCTAGATGCATATTTTCATTCTGGAAAAATGAAAAGTAATTTTTTTTTCTAATTCACTGATATTCTGGCTACTAATAAAACTGGTCACCAAAAAGCCATGGATAAAGTGTAAGTGAAATGCGTTGCAATCTCTGGAATGGAAGTTGCCAAAAGCCATCAAAATTCCTTTGGGGATGCTTGCTTCATAGCAAACATCAATTTAAAAATTACTACAATTAAAGAGAAGAATAGTCTTTCTGGGCATCAACAGTGCAATCAAGTAGGAGGACCCCAGATGCCAGTCATCAGAGCAAATCAGATGAGCAGTGGCATCTTCTAAGATCTAAACCGGAAACAGCAAAAAATGACTTTCTTGCCCTTCCACCCTGGTCTCTAGTTTCCAACAATACAAGAATATGGATCCTCTTTCCTTCTTCCCAGGGCACAGCTAGAAGTTAACTGAGTGGATAAGAGCCCTGACATTTTGCATCTCACGTTGCCGGATTTGCTTGTGGACATAGTCCTGAATGAAGAAAATCAGGAGTCAGATTTATTTTACATAATTCGCTAGGGACAGCCACAACAAAATGTCAAAATATGAATCTCTGTTTTCAGCTTATCCAAAAATAGGTCCTGGGAAGACCTTCTGACTCCACTGGAACTGGGGAGAGTGGACTTCTTCTGCGTTAACTGAAAAATGCTGACAGTAAATGGCAGGCTAGTGCTTAAGCACAGATGTCACTTCATTGTGTCAACTTGGAAATGATCATCACAATCTGGCAGGTGCAATTTTTCTCACATTGTGAGTGTATTTGGGCAGGAGCTATTCTACACTGAGGTCATACATTGTTTTAATAAGCAGTTTTTTGTTGTTGTTTTTTTACCCATATCACAGGAGGAAAAAGATTCTCAAATGCATATTAAAAATAAAGACTGGTGCTAAGATTTAGTAAGGGATGAAAAGGGTTACTAAACACTTTATCAATTATTAGAACATGGGTAAATCCTACCACTGGGGTCACTGTTGCTACCCATGCCCTCAGTTCAGTTCAGTCGCTGGGTCATGTCCAAGTCTTTGTGAACCCATGGACTGCAGCTCGCCAGGCTTCCCTGTCCATCACCAACTCCTGGAGTTTGCTCAAACTCATGTCCATCGAGTCAGCATCAAGAGATGCCATCCAACCATCTCATCCTCTGTTGTCCCCTTCTCCTCCTACCTTCAATCCTACACACGCTCTAAACCTCCACTAAATCCAGAAGAAGAAAAAACAGCTTTATAGACAAACACAGAAAATACTTGGTGAAATACTTAACCCAGTGGCCTCTTCTATGGCCATGATGCATTTGTTGTTATTTGCATATCACCCTATGTGGTTACAGACCTTGACTTCCCTTGTCATCATGGAAATTTACCAGTGGGACTCAAAGTAGGGTGTCACTGAAGGTATCTAAACATAAAATAGTACCTTAGAGTCTTCAGGGGCCACTCTGGGTTCTCATAGCTAGCTTTAAAAAACATAATTATGTTGGTAAGATCAGTGGCTCTCTTGCCCTGCGTTGAAGAAAATAACTCCAGTGTCAGGAGCTGCAACTTGGAAATAAGCAACAGAGTATAGTTCTAGGTAGTTTGCTGTGCAGTATGACTGATAGATGGGTGTCTTTGAATCTTTCTGTCTGTCTCTGTATTAAACTATACAACCTAAATCTACACGGAATACAGAGCCATATATTCTTTAGAGGATGTTACAGTAAGCACGGGGTAGCCAGTAATCTGCTAAGTGCTAGGAAACAAAGAAGTATAACACATGATCACTGCTTCAAGGCGCTCCAAGCACCACTTGAGAAAAACCATTGTCAACAAAATGGAAGAATATATGAACACAAGAGTGTATGATAACTATGGTTTATAAGTGCTATAGCAGCTCTTACAGAGGCAGAGAGCCTAATATGTAAAGCAGCTGGAAAAGTCTGACTCAGTAAATTCTACATAACTATGCTTATAATCATCATCATCATCTTTATATTAATTATTGTGCAGTACATATTTATGTATTATATAACATAAATATACTAATATAATTATTGAAAGCTCATTATGTGCTAGGTCTTTCCCATAGTAGATTCACTATAATATTATGGATAAAAATAATTACCATAAATTTTAAGATTAAAACTCTAGATTAGGCACCTTATAAAAGATCTCACAGGGCTTCTCTCGTGGCTCAGTTGTTAAATAATCTGCCTGCAATGCCGGAGACCTAGGTTTGATCCCTGGGTTGGGAAGATCCCCTGGAGGAGGGCATGGCAACCCACTCCAGTATTCTTGCCTGGAGGATCCCCATGTTCAGAGAAGTCCATGGGGTGGCAAAGAGTTGGACACCACTAAGCGACTAAGCATAGCACAGCACAAAGGTCTCATAGCTAGCAAGCTAGCAGAGCTTGGATTTGAATCTGCACCCAAAGATTTCAAAGCTCACTTTGGATTATATAACTACAGAAGTTGAGGAAAGATTTATGGAAGAAGCAAAATTTCAATTCATCTTAAAGAGGGATCAGAATTTTCTGGGTTAGAAGGGAAAGAGAATTTCAGGCAAGGATGCTCATGTAATAAGCAATTGCAATGAGGCAGAGATGAGGATGCATATGATGAGCCTGGGGCTTCCCAGGCTCTAGGGGTACAGAACTTGCCTGCCAATTAAGGAGACATAAGAATCATGGGTCCAGTCCCTGGGTTGGGAAGATCCTCTGGAGGAGGGCATGGCAACTGACTAGTATTTTCGCCTGGAGAATCCCATGGACAGAGAGGCCTGGAGGGCTACAGTCTGTGGAGTCACACAGAGTTGCACACGACTGAAGTGACTGAGCATGTATGCATGGTGAGCATGAGGATAAAGGTGACAGAAAGGGGAAGGTAAGAGGAGTAAAAACAGAGTCAAGGCTTCAGAAGACACAGGGCTAGAATGTCCAAAAAGATTCTTAGTGTGGCACTTACGATTGGAGATGGGATGCTGAGGGCTTATGGAACCACTGGGGGTTCCAAACCTGATGAACATCTGACTATAGTTTGTTTTTTTGTTTGTTTAGAAAATACAAACACAAACAAGACTGATTATATTACCGCCCCCAGGGAGTTGGTGATGGACAGGGAGGCCTGGCGTGCTGCGGTTCATGGGGTCACAAAGAGCTGGACACGACTGAGCGACTGAACTGAACTGAACAGGGAGTAAAGAGAGTCAATAAATAAGATAAATATTAAGATAGGCAGTTTGATAGATGTAGAGTAAGTTTAAAGGGGGAAATAAGGCTAGAAACACGGTTAAGGAGTATCTGGTAAATGATGTGCCATTTGATTTACAATAGCCAGGAAGGAGGCTTTACTGAGAACATGACATTTGAACATAAAGACTGGTTCACTCTTCAGCTTTCCCATCGCATTAATGTCTCCTTCCTCCAATGGGGTTTGGGATTATCACACACAAAAATCTCATCTTTCTTTTAAGAGTTATTTTTCACTTTGGAATGGTGTTTTGATTTAAGAAAGAACATGTGCATAACTTTCAACCTATCATGGCATTTATATAAAAGCTTGCATCATGCTTTCATAACTATTCAAACACAATTTTCATTTGTTTTTGATTGATGTAAGGAATTTAAAGTCCATCCATTATGGTAGGGGGCGGAATGAATCCACAGCAGATATAAATAACGTAGTTCCACTTCAGCCCGACTCTTCATCAAAGGTGTACTTTCGTTTATTGAGTTATTTTTAAAGGCATGTTCACTTAGTTTCTACACAATTCAAACAGAGCTCATTTAATTTCTAGGTCTTCTGATTCTTCTTAGATTTTTATCTTTTTTTCTACATAATTACTGAATTTGGTTTTTCATCAGAACATCATGGAAGATTATACGTCACTTAGAGAACTCAAGAAATTTAAACCTTAACAATTCTTATAATCAGACAATGTAGATAGTTTCATAAAAATGTTGCTAACTTGTCTCAGTGGTCTTTAATTTGTAAATTAGCTACTTATTATGTACTTTGTGGTAAGTGGAATAATAGCCCTCTTTTCATTTGTTTCTGTTTATTTCTTCCCTCTTTTACTAACTTATTTCAAAAAGATTTAGAATAAATGGATAGATCTATATTTCTTATATGTTTTAAAAATGAATAATTAATAAGCTTTCCAATTATATGAAACATTCAATGTAATTTATTTTATTGTAACATGAAACTCACCAATCTCAGTTTAAATGAAATAACAGGCATTTGTTCTTACTGGCAGCCAGTGGGAAAGATAGAAAAACATTATGTGTTTCCCAAGAGTCTAATGGGAAAAGAATGGGGTTGTGCATTTTGTCCAAGACTCCCACTCCATGGAAACAACAAACTGTCGGTACAACCTGTTCTGGGCTTTTGTATTTCAAAATCAATTACTGTAAATGTAGTTGTAATATGAAAGAAATAGAAAAGACCTCGTATAAGACAAAACAGGTCCACATAATTTTGGTCTTAGAATGTCAAAATAACGGAAATTTTATCGTGAATTTCTGAAAACTTACACATAAAAAAAACATCCATCAGCATCTGATTTGGAGGTTCCCTGCCCTTAAGGCAGATACACCTAATACTCAAGTCTGTGTTGTCAAAAAAAGCGGAAAAAGTCATGAGAGGATATAATAAACATTTGCACTTTCTAACCATTGTTCTATATGTTTAAAAAATTAGATCAAAATCCACGGCTAATTTCTGTGAGTTGAGTCTCTCTTTTCAGTCTTCAATACACTGGCTTAAAGTTACATGTAACCTCCAGTGTCACCACTTTAAGGTGGCACAGCATAGTTTTTATGAGCAAGGATCCTAGAACCAGACTGCATGAGTTCAAATCCCAGTTCTGTCATTTAATAGCTCTATGACCCTGGGCAAGTTACTTGATTTCTCTGCACTTCAGTTTTATTATCTGTAAAGAGAGAATAAGACTGCTACTTTATTAGTAGCAAATATCAAATATTAGTACTGCTATCAAATATTAGTACAGTGTCTAGCACAAAGTAGGACCTATGTGTTGCCTTTCATTTCTATTATTTCTAAGGTCTCTGAAATGGAAATACTATGAGCTCCATGGATTAAACATTTGCAATAAAAGATAAATGTGATGCCACACATACACTTATTTTTTCATTGTTTGAAACTTTTTTCTCAAATATACACTTAGGATTTAAATTTCAAGTTATATAGATTATCTCACCAGATAAATTGAGGCATTATTTACTAAAATGGGGAACATAGAGAGAGATATGGGAGAGAGGGAAGAGATAGGAAGGAAGTGCCAAGAGTTACATTTAAGACATGTGAAACTCGAGACACATATGAGATATTCAAGTAGTACTGTTAAATACAATTTTGTATGCCAACATCTGAATCAAAGGAGTTCTCACTAAAGGTAGAACAACGAGAGTCATAGGTATAAAGACAGTATTTAAGGATATGCGAATAGATGAGATTACTTAGAAGGGGGGTATTAAATGAGAAGAACTCTGAAATAACTAACTGAGTAACTTCAACTATTAGAAGGTAAATAGAACAAAAGAACTGGCAGATGCCTGGATAGGATAAGTCACAGGGAAGAAGGACAACCAGATGCATAGGGATGAAGGAATCATAAAATATCAAAGAGACACTGAACAAGATGATAACTGAAAAAAAAATGTCTAATGAATTTGATGACGGGAAGGCTAATGGCATTCCTAGAATAAACAGTTTTGGCTGAATTCTCTTAGGGAAGCTGGTATGGAGTGGGCTGAATTGTTAATGTCATTTTACATTTATCATTAAAAACTTTCACAGAGCTTGGCCATGAAGGAGAGGTTAAGAAAAAGGGCAAAGGGATAGATATTATTAGGTCAAGAGGAAGGTTTTGGGTTTATTTGTTTTGAGGATTAGTGTAATCCAATGTTGAAGACTCAAGGCAAGAAAGAGGAATAAAATGAAAGGCTGAGTCACTGGGTAGACAACCAAGGTAAGGTAAGACAGCAAAAAAATAACCACCAAGTATAATATGAGAAGAAGAAAGTGGAGATGGAGGGACTATGAGAGTTCTCTTCTGCTGGCTTCTAGCTTTGTTTTCTTCAGTGGTATAGAATGTGTAGGCAAGGACTGTGTAATCCATGGACTTGTTTGAGGATAATTTGGAGTCATTGTTTTATAGCTTGTTTGTTACCTCAAGTGCTGGAACATTGTTTGGTGACTAAATGATGTTGCATTACAGAGTGGAAAGGGAACTGGTCTCAGAACTAGGATTCTGGGGCCCTAATTTGAGATACACCTCTAAATTAATACTGAATCTTGGGTTAAACACATTAAAAATCTCTGAACCTCAACTTTTCTTTTCCTGTAGAAGGAGACTGATCTAGATCATTTAAAAAGATCAACATTTTATTGATGCCATTCATTGTTTTATTATAGAATTTCAATATAATCTTTAAAACTGCAACTACTTGACTGTCAAAATACCTACACTCTAGGCTTATTTTGTGTTCAAAGACTAAATTTGTAAAATCCTCCAGGTTTTCAATATACTCTTTCTAAAATTTGTTCTCAGTTATCAATGGGATGTTTTCAATTTCTTAAGTTTGTCATGTAGAAATTTTAAAATAATTTTATTATTTGAGTGCTGAATTACAAAATCTGCCTGGTACATAAAACGTAGAATTAAACACAAAAATCAATTTGAACGTTTGGTATTATGGAGGGATTGCATTTGAGGAGAAAACTACACCACGACCCACAACATGTTCATCAAGGATTTCCCATCTCCTCCTCCTCCACTGCTTTTGTGATTTTAAGTGTGTTTATAAATTTCTATTCAATGACAACCCAATAAAAGATGGGCAATGAATCTTTCCTTTCTTCTCTGACCAAAATCGTTGGTCGTAGCCAACTTAAGAGTGTAGTGATGCATTTAATTTTCGCCTGGGGGTAGCCATTTTCTGTCACATGAAACATAAATATACATAAAAGTAATGAGCTCTCATAGAAAACAGTGTGGGACAGAGTTGCCTGACTTTAATTTTCCAAAATGCAAGGGGATGCAATTAACTCCTCAGTTGTTATTAGCCTGTTCGAAGCTGGGTCTCTTCAGCAAATTATAGCACCCACAGCACCCATAATGATGTTGCATACGCAGTATTATTTATTTGTTTTTGATTTACAGCCCTGCAGAAGAAGTCCTGGGACTTATGAATTAATATTGAACAGAGTCAAGTTCAAGTTGCAGCTCTGTCTCTGCTCTAATTATGTGCCTGCCCACTGGCCTTTGTTTTAAAGTGGATGTTTGCCAGGATTGGAGTGAAGCACTTGCTTCAGGAGAGCAACATTTAAGGGGAAGCCACACCCTCAGTGACAAAGCAATATTTAAAAATCAAAACTAAACATCAAAATTTGTTTATGATGAATAACGTCAAACATTTTTTAAATGGCAGGATCTGTAACAGTGGTGTGTTAGCAATACTGGGGCCTGAACAAAAGGAAAACTCAGTACTACTGATACTTTCTTGACTCAGAATTTTGATATTGTTCATCATATACTTTTGCATTTTTTTTGTCAAATATTGAACTAATTACTAAGTGTTTAGTGCCCCCTTAAGTTTTACACCCAAGTGAATGGTTCACTTGCCTCACCCTAGACTCCGTTACATTTACCATCAAAATAGTTGGCATGGCGGGATACACTGCACCCATAACTTGCTTCTGCTGCCACTAAGAAACAGTTCTTTGTGGATATCAACTACTATTTATCCCACCAAGTTCTCTTCCTTTTAGTTTCTGTAGAGGGATTTATTCATATACTGCACTAGAGAAAAAAAAAAAAAAAAAAAAACTCCTTCTGAGTGACTCTCAATGCTTCAAATAACCAAAACAACCTACTGTATCAGGGGAGATAAAGAGTATTTCCAAGGAAAATAAATCTCAATATTTTTGGCTCAAAATCAGGTAATAATTGTAAGAGGGCAGCTGCAAAGGTATAACATTTTTCAACGGAGAAAGCCATGAATGTCTCTGCGCATATACCTAAAAATGTACTAAGAGCTTCTGTCCTTTCCCTCTTGGAGCACAGAAGGGATGAATGAACACAGTCAAAGGAAAACAATTATAAGGAGGCTGTATCCACCCTCAAAAGACAAGTAAGCAAAATTCTAAACTCTGAGATATCTGAGACCTACCTCTGTTATTCTCTCACTGTATAAACCATTCTCTTTTCCAGCATTTTTTCGAGTTCAATTTTCATAGTCGGGGGGTGGGTTGATCAGTGTGTGATACTCTAACTAGAATTTAAGCTTCCTGAGGGGAAGAACCATGATGCCTATTCGCTTATCTTTATAAAAAATGGGAGAGAATCACTTCACTGTAGGTGGATGGGGATAACTGTAAACCCCAAGCAATGACATATGAAAGGACTTTCACACCAAATCGGCCAAAGGTGTGGCAGGGAAAATGGGCTTAAACAGGGTGAGGATAACTGTGGCAATCCTTCCACCATGAGACTGGCAAGAGGAGATTTCTTCAAGAGAAGGCCACACAGATGTAGGAAAAGCCTTTATTTTTTGCCCACTACTCCTCCTAACTGGTTCCCCAGAAGACAGATCCAGGAAGCCAGCACTGACAACCTCGACTTCCTATTTCTTTTAAATTGATGTAAGGAAATCTTTGATAAATTTCAAGGTCTAGTTTAAGTTTTTCCTCATTTGTAAGACCTCTGGGATTTATATTGTATCAGATCATGTTGGTCTTGATTATATACTATCTTGTATTCCTTACTGCAGCATGTATGGTAACTTCATGTGAATTGAAAAAAAAAAAAAGGTGCAACTTTATCAATACATATAGCTGCTAAAATAGCTATCAAAATGATGGTTCAAATATTAAGTGATCAATAGGAGGTGAATGGTGCCTCCTAGAATCTATAATATAGAAACTGTGCAGTACTGAGTGGCTGCTATCCCAGTGCTATTTGGTCATTGTTATGTCACATTTTTGTCTTACATCTACAGAGTAAAGTTAACTTCTTTCTTTCCTTTGTTTTTTTCTTTTGATGGTTAGCACAATGTTAAGCCCATAGAAAAGACTGAGTAAATACTTCCTGACTGATGAACTGAAAGCTTCCCTTAAAACATAAGCCTAATTGTAGAAATACAGATGATTTTGCTTTGCCTTTTATTTGTTCTATTTAAAAAAAAAACAACTTTTTATTATATGTTGGGATATAGTTGATTAACAACATTGTGATACTTTCAGGTGACTAGCAAAGGAACTCTACATTTTCAATGGTTGTACAAGTATGTGCTGTCTTTATAATTAGACAAAAATGTTTTAAACTTACCCAAAAGCTGGAACCTAATTACTTATTTTACGGCCAAGCTTACATGACTGTGCATTGTCTAATTTGAGGGAAAATATCCTGCACATTTATAAAAGTTAATACAATACTACATGATTCGGGGCATACAATGTCTTCATCTTCTGCTTAAAGAAAAAAGATCTCATTACTCTTAGGTTACATTTTAAATTTCCATAATAAGATCTGTAATTGTTCTGCAACAAGCACTATAGACAATCTTTCAAATATCCATGCTAACAGGGTTGAATTCTTATATTCTGACTTCAATTTATTTAAACCAAATGGATATTTTGGTATTTTTTTCTAATCCTAGCACAAATGTTAGAATGAAACTGTCTTGCGAAAGATCAACCCAAACTCAAATATAAGTATAAATCTCAAAAAGACTTGTATTGACTTTCAGGATTTTCTTTGATTTTGTTTTGTAAAATAATCAGGAACATTATTTGGTCTCCATTAAAAATGCATTTACCTAATATTCACTTTTGTGGGTGCTGGGAGATTAGTAGTGAAACTTAGAAAACAGACACAGTGAACAGAGAATATTACTGTTATAGATACTTAAAAAATTCTTTAAAAACCTATTCTTTATCCTGTGTATGGCTTTGTACAACTGAAATAAGCATCCCACCACAAACACAAATGAAAGAGAACTTCACTAATTTCCATTCACCAATGTTGGTAGAAGCCCCCCATGGGTTATTAAATCTGAGAGATGTGTGAACAAACATGATAATAAGCAAGTAAAGCATATCATAAAATATACTGCATTCATTTATTGTGACAACTAGGGTATAATTATACTAGGAAATGTACTGCACTTTAGTCGGTGAAAGTAATAAAATCTGAACACCAGGAGACCTTTCTCAAGTCTGTGCTATTAAACTACTTTTGAGAAGAAGGTGAACTATCTAAAAATACTGGAGGAATGTTCACTTTTACAGATTAAAGCAGCCGTTGGCCAGCATCTTTTGTAGTCTAATAAATAAAACCTCATTGTTTTTTTCTCATTACTTGTGGATATAGCACCAAAGAACATCCTCCTCCATTCTGTGCAATTATAAGGCCTAAATTTGTATGGATTACTTATGCAATTTATTCTCCCATTCTCTATCCAATTAAGGAAGTAGGAAAAAAAAAAACTGTATTGGAAGTGCCTCTACAAAACTGTAAGTAGAAAAGCAGGAGAAATTTTACAGAAATATAAGGAGACAAAGGGACCCCAAAGATGCTAATGTTGTAAGATGTCGAGTAGGTGTCATGATTAAAGTATTAATGGAGGTCACTAGGAAAAGTGAAAGGAACATGCAATTTCAGATTAGGAAACCCAGGGTTTCCCAGAGTGAACTGCAGTTTGGGAAAGTGTAGTTAATTGAATTTCATGACATTTTTTTGAAAATTAAAATGCATATCTTTTACTACCCTAATAGTTTTATTGCTACTGTGAGATTTATGCACAGTGATATACCAATGCGCATATGCAGCAATTCACTAAAGACCACAAGGGTGGATTACTATAGTTTTCTTTTGTGCTTTGGCAGCCGACAATCAAAATCATAATTACAGGTTTGGAGCTACCTGCCAACTCAATGAACAGAACCACGTGGTTCCACATAAAATAGAAGCTATTCTACATTAAAAAACAAAATGAGTGTTAAACCAGAGGGGCCTTCAGGGACAGCCTAGGGAAAGCTGGGTATATATTTTTTCCTAAGTACCAAATGACTAACTCTTACATTATCCCATTTACTGGCCCAGAAAGAAGTAGTGTCTGCCAAGACCTTTGTGATTAAACTAGACCATCCAATTAAACGTCTGCATTCTGAGTTTCTTGGGAGAGGGCTTGTGGATGCAGACCTCTTATAGGCAGGTTCACAATAAATCCTAGGTTTTAGAGCTTATTCCTTCTAATGCATTGAAGCAGGAAGCAAGGATTAGCCTCACTTGGATCAAACTGTTGCCTTGGCATGCATTTCACCTGCTAAACCACTGGTGATTACCAAAAGTCAAAGTGATGTAAAAATAGTGGTGTCAAGAAGGTGAATCTATACCAAAGTTTTCAAATTAGGAATTCTGATTTATTAAACAAGTTACTCCACACGTATGTAATATTTCTGTCTGAATTTCTCTAGATTTCATTTTCTGTGAGAATTCTCTCAGCTCCCTAAGTGTGCTTAGTCACTCCTTGCTCTGCCCCAGTTACATACCTCTACTAGAGCAGTGCATCTCACACTAACTGCACAGGAACCACCTGGGATCTTGTTAAATGCAGATTCCGATTCTGTAGGTGTGTTGGGGGAGGGGAGGTCTGTGAGTCTGCATCTCTAACGAGCTTGTAGGTGCTTCTGGTCTTCAGACCACATTTTGAACAGGAGAATATTGAAGGGAGACAAGACGGAAAAGTACAAGAACTTGAGCTCACCTCCTCTCACAAAAACATCAGAATCATAACTAACTGCTGAACAACCACCGACAAGACTTAAATGTATTAAAAAAAAAAATTCTACATCCAAAGACAAAGAAGATGCCATAACGAGATGGCAGAAGGGGTGTTTTCATAATATAATCAAAACCCATACCGACTGGGTGGGTGACCCACAAACTGGAAAATAATTACATCATAGAGGTTTTCCTGTGGGAGTGAGAGTGTTGAGCACCATGTCACACTCCCAAGAGTCTGGTATCAGGAGGAGGAGTTCCCAGAGCTTTTGGTTTTGATGGCCAGCAGGGCTTGAGCGTAGGAGCTCCTAGGACGGGGGGAAACAAAGATTCTATTGTTGGAAGGTGCACCCAACGCAAAGCTGTAACTCCACAGAGCCTGAGCCAGACCTACCTAAGGGTCTTAGAGAGTCTCCTGGGGGGGGGGGGGGGAGGGGTTGTCTGTGGCCCATTGCTGGGGCAAGGACACTGGTGGTAGAGTCCTCAAGGAATATTCCCCAGTGTGAACCCGCCTAGACGTCACCATTTTGGCCCTGAGATCTGGCCCCATCCAACAGCCTACAGGCCGAAGTTCAGGGGCACCTTAGGTCAAATAACCAATAGGGTGGGAACTCAGCCCCACCCATCAACAGATAGGCTGCCTAAAGTTGTCTTGAGCGGAAAGCTACCTCTGGACATGCCCTTTGACACGGCCCTGCCACCAGAGGGACAAGATCCAGTTCCAACCACCAGTGGGCAGGCAGGCACCAGCCCCTCCCACCAAAAAGCCTGCATAAGACCTTGAATCAACCTTACAACCAGGGGTTAGACACCAAAAGCAAGAACCACAATCCTGCAGCCTGCAGAATGGAGCCCACAAACACAGAAAGTTAGACAAAATGAGACAGCAGAGAAATATAATATAATCTCTGATAATATAATATAATCTGTGTTTATAATCCAGATATATTCCTTCTTGTTCCAGAAGGAACAAGATAAACCTCAGAAGAACTAAGTGAAATGGAGACAGGCAATCTACCTGAAAAATAAATCAGAATAATGACAATAACCCAAGATCTTGGAAAAAGAATTGAGGCAAAGGCTGAGAAGATATAAGACATGTTTAACAAAGAGTTAGAAAATTTAAAGAACAAACAAACAAAGATAATATAATAACTGAAATAAAAATACACTAAATGGATTCAATGATTCCTTCAGAATAAATGATTCAGAAGAATGAATAAGTATGCTGGAAGACAGATTGGTAGAAATCACTGCCATGGAACAAATGAATAAAAAAGAATCAAAAACAATGAAGACAGTTTAAGAGAAACTATGGGACAACATTAAACACACCAACATTTGCACTATAGGGGTTCAGAAGGAACAAACTATTAAAGCACTGCTTAAATTGTAATAATCTATGCACATACCGGTCATTTCCTCTCGTCTATGAGCTCCATGAAAACAAAGGTAAGGGGAGCATTGCGATAGATACCAACGTTGACCAGTTTGGAGTACAGTAAGTGTCTTACTACACATTACCTGCAGTTCTCAAAACAACCCTGCAATGTCTGTTATCATGGTCTCATCCTACAGATGAGGAAGCCAAGTCTCAGATATATTAATCAACCTGGCGATGGCAGACAGAATGCAATTCTGGGTCTATTTGTCTCCAAAGTCTGTGATCCTTCCACTGGTCCCACAGCCTCCTTTTGTTCATTTCTGCATACATATAGTCTAATAGTGTACTTGATGCTATAGAAAATATTCCAAAGATGTGTTTAGTTCTGTGACTATTTTATCTGTAGATTCTCCTTTGGTTATATCATGTCCCTTGTATGGAATGCCCTCCCTGCTTCTCTCTAACTGATTGAGATCCACCTCACTTTCTCCTGGCCTACTGCAAGCATCACTATGCTTGCCCTCTCTTCTGCGTTCACAAATGCCAATTGTTTACGCCATATAGTGAGCACTTAAATTACTAGTTATCTTATCAACGATGTGTTTTATTCATTGTGTAAATACTTTTTGAGTAGGTACTAAGCACCGAGCATTGTCGTAAGCACTTGTGACAGGTCATGAAACAAAACAGACAATATTCCCTACTGCACTAGGTCTTGGGAATAGTTCTTCCAAGATGAAAACTCATTTGAGGACAGGGATCCAATCATTTCACTCTCCATATATCTCAGTGTTTGTACATAGCAAGCGCACAAGTAATAATAGTCTAAGATTCAGATAACTTACGAAGCAAATATATTCCTAATATATGGGAGAGTCTTAAACCCAAGGCTCTCTGTTTTTGTACAAGTGACCCATGGAAGGTGGAATGATGCTTTCACAATATTTCTTATTTCTCACTGGCAGTGTTTCAAGCCAGAAGCAGAGGTATTAAAGCCTCCTACCCATCACATGTATCAGCTGGAGAAACAGAATTCACTAAAATTAAATCATAGTGGTTTTCAGCAAAAAGAAATTATCTTTTCAGAAATATAGAAATTGCAGGCAGAAGAGGCAACTCAATGAAAGGTCATCTCCACTGTTGAAGATGATCCCTTTCCTCCTTACATACTAAAACTCAAGACCAGAAACCTACTATTAATAACTAGCAAAAATCACATGCTTATCTTTTCATAAATGTTTTTAATAAATGGTTTTAACCAAATCTGTGCTAGCTTAAATAGAGAAAACATAACTGCCTGGATTATTCAGAATGTTCTGTATTCTACAATATTTCATAAGCATCATTTTTTAAAGTCTGCTCATTCAATGAAGGTATACAAAGCTTTTCTCTTTAAAGCTGTGGACTTCATAAAATCTCATTAGGTGTGCTGGTCACATGTATTAATATATATCAGTATAGGATTCTGGCCTAAAGATGAGTGACTTAAATGAGAAAATAAGACTAAACTTGCTCTGTATCAGTTCTTCCTCATATTCACAATTACCTATATTGAGAAAATCTGTAGATATGAATTCTTTTTGCATATGTTCTAAAATATTTAAAACAAAAATAAAGAAAGCATGTGAATCTCAATTTGACTACTTTATTCAATATTAAGAGGCTACATGATACCATCTATGGATGGCAGACCATGGAAATTTAAGTGAGACAAGATTCTTGATCTTATTAATATGTGAATGTTAACAAGAAGAATACATCTTTACCTTAGATAAAACTTGTGTAAAACAGCTGTCATAATTCTTATTATGAGAGAACTGTAGGAGAATAAAAAATTTAATAGAAAAACCCAGTACATAGTAAATATTCAATAAGTTGCTGTATTCTGATCATATTAATTAAATATCCCTAATCACTTGGGTTTTTTTAATCACTAAAAACAATCGAAGTACTATAAGTAATTACATTTGGTGTTTAGCTAAGCAAGTACACGAGCAAGACCCCGAATCAGTAAAAATTTTCAATTTAAAACTAAGTTGATACAAATAGATATCTAAAAGAATTTATAAATAAATAGCTATACACACATTAAAGAAACAAATAGCAGATGCCTTTGCCTTGTGTTTCAGGATTAATTCAAAGTTTTCTTTTTCAAAGAGGAAGACATCCCATTAATCAGAGTTCTTTCCCCAAGTTCTTCTTTTTTATAGGACTTGGCAGGAAAGGTCTTTGGCTAAAATATAGCTTAAGCTTAGTGTTGTGTGACTGAGCTGTAGGCTGCGTCCTAGAAGAGCCTTAAATATGAGTAAAAATAGGTCTGAGGGTTGGGAAAAGAAGAGAAAGAATATAGTGATAATGAATCACAAACTCTTGGAGCTCTAGGGACCTTAAAGACCAGGCAAACCTAATCTCTTATTTTATAAAGGAGAAATTGAGGCCCACAAACTCAAGAGACTTGTTCAAGGTCATATACTAGAATCTTGATGGAATGGCCCACATATAAATCATTCTTTGTGAGTAAAGATAAAAAAGAAAAACGAAGATCTTACTAAATATGAGATCTTTGTTAATGAGAAGGGAAATCATATCTGGGGTACTGAATTGGGATCACATTTATGAGCAAGTGGAAAACTTGTGGTAAAGATGTGGAACATTTCAGGAAATGAAGAAGGATGCATATGAAGAACATACTACCTCATATGAAAGGCATATTTGACAATGGTTTTCTTGACTCAACTTTCTTTTAGGCTAAAATACATATGCAGATAAGAATCATTTTATAGGTTCCAGTCCAAATAAATTATCAGAGTATTACTCTGAAAAACTACAAAGACTATTAATAGAAGGATATGCTCTTGGGTTTAGTCATTTTTCTCATATTGAAGGGGAAATTTTGACTTGAACTTTATTTTTCATAGCATGATAGTGTGAATAGGAACTTTTCAAACATTTTTTAAGATTGCTGGCCCATTGAAGATGTTAATAATACAAATGAAAATTTGTTATTTTTTTTCAAAATCACCATGAAAGTAATATCTAAGATGGCATTGAAATCACCTCTTAAATCTAGTCATGATGTTTTACCTATAAAAATTCTTCAGGCAAACTTCCTTCATTTTGTTAAATAAAGTTTTTGTTATATGGAAAGCATAGATGAGTTTAGAGATCATCTGGTCTAGCAGTTCTCAGATTTTGGGTGTATCAGAATTACCTGGAGGCTCATAAGATACAGATTTCATATAGCTCCATCCCACAGTTTCTAATTCAGGAGATCTGGAATGTAGGAATATTTATTTCTAACAAATTCACAGGTTGTGTTGACAATGTTGGTACAAGAAACATATTTTGGGAACCACTGATTTAGCCCAGCCTGCTCATTTTACAACTTTCTTTTTGATTTAGGTAGACACATTCTAGTATTCTTGGAATTTATTTTTTTATACCCTTTCTCCACCTCTCCAACAACCAAGCAAGTTCTGTTTCTGAGGCTGTAACTATGGACTTGTGTGGTTTACAAAGACTGCGAGGTAGAAAATGATCATCCTATTAACCTGATATTAGATACATTCTCCTAAAATACTGAACCAGAGCAAGAAGGCCAAGTTACTCTCTTGCTCCTGGTATAGTTGTATCATACAAATGCTACCTTCATCATATTTAACATGGAAAGAAAAAACAAGAACATTTTGAATCCCATCTATACAACATCACATGGAGACTGGACTCTTCCAGAACTGTTGCAACATTTAGAGAATTCTTCAAGGACACTGGTGGACACACTAAATCAGGGCACATGAGTGTTATATTATTAAAGGAAAAACAGTATCATTTTCCTCACAGAGAACTTATGCTATTGCTGGAAAAATACTCCAATATTGCAAAATCATAAAGCTGAGCTAGAAAAGACCAAATAAGTGATGTAGCATTTCATAATGATGTGATTATTCCTGCAGGTATCAGCTAATTAGTGAGAAAAAAGAAAATTGAACAAAAAATTCTTGAGACAACGAAAGGTCTCAAAATTTGTTAGATTTAATGTGATAATATACCAATCAGGACATCAGCAGAATTTGGAGAAAATAGAAAGTGATGCTTTTAAATCCATCTTCCATGGAAGGTGTACACACACATAGACTTACCTACATCCCTCTAGACAGACAGACAGATAAATCTTCACTCAAAGCACTTTCTTTCTGGCTATGTAAGACTCTAATTCCACATGGTCTCTATTATTAGGAATAAAGATAATGAACAATGTATTTACTCGTGCCAGATATTATGTGATATGTGTACATATGTCTTTTTAAAGAACTTTAGGGATGGGCGCACACATCAGTTAACTTGTAAATTACAGACTTTGGGTGATTGCGATGTGTCTAGGTCCCTTGATTGTAATCAGTGCGCCACTGTGGTGAGGGCTGTTGGTAATGGGGAAGTGATACCTGTGTGGGGATGGAGGCACACAGGAGCTCTCTGTACTTTCCTCTTAATTTGCTGTGAACATAAAATGTCTCTAAGAAAACAGTCTTTAAAAAATCAGGTAACTAATGGAGGCTTCAGGAAACCAAGCTTCAAGTATTTCAGAACATTTACTGTGACAAATAATACCAGAAAGAGAAGAATAGAATGAGAAATAGAGCTGGGAAATAAAAGCCTAGACACATTAAAAAGATACCTGGGAGACAGTAACTGGAGGCTCAAAAGCTGATAAATCACCCGCTCAGTGAAGACGGTCCTACTCTGGATGAACTTGATCTAGGCTGGCTCACTTTGATGGGCTGAATTTTCTTAGGCAGAGTAGAAGTTGGGGAGGAGGTGGGCAATCGGAGAAGGAGGCCTCGTTCAGCAAAGGTGAACACGTAGAGAACATTGAGTGACTCCACTGTGTGTCTAGACATGTTGGCATCAAAGAGCTGGCTTCTGAGCCTATGAGGCACTGTGTACAGCTGTGTTTGTTGAGTAAAACTACGGAGAACCTTAAATGTTGAATGAAAGACAACAAAAATGCTAGGGAAGTGAATGTCAACAAAACCGACTGACAACATTAGATAAGGAGATGTTGGTGTTATGGAGACAGTATTTTCCCAGTGACCTTAAAACCATAAACAATACCTTCCACTGAAGTCCTATTCCATTTGGTTTCATATCAATGCAGCTTTCAGGGACTGAGCGTTAAAAAAATATATATATATATATATATATATATATATATATATATATATATATATATATATATCATCATCATAATCACATGACTTGTAGGCATTCAATTCCAGAAGAGAGACCGCTTTCACAACTCAGACAGCAGCCTCTCATACTGTACTCCATAGATCAATTTTAGTTTCATGGAATTTAATTTTAAGAACCTTAGGTTTTCATCTTTCGCACTTCAACAACACCGAAAAAATGCTTCCAAGTTCTGATTTACAGAATTATTGTCACTGTCAATAAAAGGAATGCGCCTGACACACCAAAATCCAGTTTAATTACTTCTGTGATATCTCCTGTGGCTGAGAGGAAATGATATTTCTCTGACACTGTTCTGTTTTTAATTTAGTAAGATGGAGCACTTGCCCTGAATAGGACCTTGGAAAAGAGATTTGTGATGGATGCCGTGGAAGATGGACCCCACAGGTTCAGAACACAGCTTTACTCTGAGGGTGTGATGACTGCATGAATCCAGATCCTTCGTTCTGGACTCCTTCGTGGGCATTTGAGGGATCGCCAAGGATTTGACATAGAAACACAGCTGGGCTATTGACGCATCAAGCCACGACCCGGATAAGTTTTGTAATCATATTCAGAGGCCTGCTTTTAGCCAGCACTATTCCCAATGTCAGTGTCGTCCTGAGCTGCTGGAATCCAGATGAGACCTTGAAAGGTTCCCAACAGGAGATGCCAAATATTAAAACACACCCTGTACCATTTGAGTGACGAAATCTAGCAAAATGCAATCTTTGTTTTCCGCTACATACTCCATCTGTTTCTCTCCCTAAAGGGTCATATGTTATATATTTATAAGAAGCATTCACACCTACGTAAACACAGTTTCCACTGTCTCTGTCAAACACAGCCTCCTCCTTGTTCATGACCCATTTTTTCTTTAAACATCTTTCCACATCCATCCACTCATCCTTTTATGAAACTTGTTTCATTCTGAAATCATTTCAAGTTAAGAAATGCCTTTGTACCTTCCTATCTACCAAATCCTGGGGAGATTAAGCCTCAGGCTCTACAGGCCATTTTCTGAGAGATGTGAATCTAGATCATTAGAGTCATTAAAATCATATACTCCGTAATACCTAGAGCTAGAAACCACCTTTGTACTTTATGCTGCTGGAGAATGCTACCAGAGAAGTAACAATGTATAACAGCACTGAGCTACAGAGCAGACCATAATTCCTCCCCATAAAAGGTCCCTACACATTTTAATTGCCACAGTAAATCTCATTAAAGAAACAGAATACTTTGTTCCAGGAAGGAAAAAGGATTGCTGGACTAGGTGCATTTTCTTCATGGTAATTATTTTTTTCCCTACAACTAAAATTATCCGTTAAAGCAAGCACAACATTATTTTTATCATGACCTTTCTTCTGGACTCTGCCCACTTCCTCGGAATCTTTCTCTTCCCTACAAATACAAGCAGGCTTTGGCCTTGCCTACTAATCCTGTAAGCACTTTCCATGGTTTGGGCTTCATGCATTCTCTCAAGTCATCCCTGTGAATCATTCAAAGACCTTTAAAGACCACACTGCTAACCTCTAACTTTATTCTTTTTTTCTCCTTTCCACCTTAACACCACATAAAGAGAAATGTGAGATATAATCAACATCATCAAACACTTGATACCTATGCAGCGATCAGCACAATTCTGAATTTTTGCTCCTCCTTTCCCATAATATACATCATGACTCTGATTCAGAGAAAATAATCTTGGGAGGTATTTTGCCTAACTTCCTTATCAAGTATTAAATTATTATTTTTGAGAAACCCAGGCTGTCACGGAAACATCACAGAAAATTCCCATCTCTATTTCATAATCTGTATCTTTTTATAACAGAACTGAACGTTAATGACAGTAGGCTTTAAACAGCTATGAATTTTTAACTCGTCTTTGGAAGCAGAAGTGAGAAGTTAAGGAGAAGAGCATGCTTCATGCAACACAATGCTTAAAATTATATGTAAGAATCAAGAGTCAGATGAGGTTTGAAAAAAAAATTACAATGTTAAATATCATTCATTACCAACTTCTCTGGGGAATTTGGCATCTGGGGAATTTCAGAATATATCCCTTTCTGGGGAGAACTGTGGGTGCAAGTAAGAATATGAGCTTGAAGTTAGACAAACTTACATTAAAATTTTCTCTGTGAAAATTACTAGCCATTTTAGCATAAAGAAGATATTTAAACCACCAACGCCTTGATAGCCTCACTTATACAGTGAAAATAATATCTTGTGAGTACTGAAAAGGTTTATAATATATAAATAATATGCATATGCTACTTATTATGGGATTCACATTAAAATATGTTGGTGTGATCCACATAAAAATATTTTGTAGTTCTTCTTATGCACTTAGATATATTCATAAGAACAAATTACACAAACAACTTATGCCTGATCCAACCAACCACTTTCTTCCAAATTCAATGACAATTTTATTCTTTTTTTTTTTAATCAAATATCTACTTCACAAGTTCAGTTCAGTCACTCCGTTGTGTCCGACTCTTTGCGACCCCATGGACTGCAGCCCGCCAGGCTTCCCTGTCCATCACCAACTCCCGGAGTTTACCCAAACTCATGTCCATTGAGTCGGTGATGTCATCCAACCATCTCATCCTCTGTCATCCCCTTCTCCTCCCACCTTCAATCTTTCCCAGCATCAGGGTCTTTTACAATGACTCAACTTATTCTTTTCAGTCTTATACTCCTTTTAAAAGTTACCTACAATAATCAGATTCCATAAAGTTGGAAAATTATCTAACACTTTATTCTCTTCACAGACTTTCCTGGTTAGTAAATAAGTATTAAACTATTCATTGTTTATAATTATTTGGTATCTACAGGTTTATGAGAATTTCTCATGATAAATCTTTGGTTTCTTCACAAGAGTTTTCAGTGCATCAATTCGGAGGAAGCAAAATCCAAAGTAAAACCCCAAGAAATTAAGTTGGAAATGAGCACCTCAGATTCAAGTAGTCTCCCACCCGAGCCTAGTTTCTGTACCCACTATGTTGCTCTACTGAACAGCAAAGTCAGAAGCCTGAGCAAAATGCACTCACACAAAAAGAAAATTATTCAGACAAAGACTAGGGTCACAGAATTCTCTGAAATAGCACCAAGTGAGAAACAGAATCACACGAACCCTTAAGGATAGTTAACAAAGGTGACTGGTGAAAACTTCTCTCCATGGAGCCGAGATCCAGTGGGTTCTGGTCAGACATGACAGAATCACCCATCAAAGGCCAACTTCACATTTATATAAGGCCTGTGATGGAGAGCATCCATGTAAGGGCCAAATCAAGGTCCACAAAGTCAGATTTTTAAGCAAGCCAGAAAAGTTAGAGAGTACTAGCAGAGGTAATGGGCCTCCCTGATAGTTCAGTTGGTAAATAATCTGCCTGCAATGAAGGAGACCTGGCTTCAATCCCTGCATTAGGAAGATCCCCTGGAGAAGGGAAAGGCTACCCCCTCTAGTTTGGCCTGGAGAATTCCATGGACTCATGGGGTTGCAAAGAGTCAGACACAACTGAGCGACTTTTACTTTCATTTCACTTTCAGTGGATGTAAAAAACAAACCAAAACCAAAAACAACAATTAGACCTTTTTTGACTTCTGGAGCCAAATTAGCACCAGTTTCACAGAGCAAAAAGGCTGCTTAGAATCATGGAGCATTCAGCTGCTGAAAAATATAGGAAATTAATCTGGGTAATTCAAAAACAGAAACATTCTACACACTACTGTTTGGGGCTTTCCTTCCCACTTAAATTTTCTTGTACAGATACAACTTAAAACTGTCATTTGATCACCCAATTGCAATAGGAAGAGAGACTAATGCTTCTTTTTATGTATTTACTTTTATGATGTCTATTACCAACCAGAAGAACAAAGATAAATTTATATAAAATAGCAGAAGATAGCACTTCTACTATATAGTACATTTCTCTATCATACATTATGCTTCTTGTTCTGTCTTTTATTGCATTTTCTGACTCAGTATGAACAATATTTTAATCCTTTATTGTTTAACCTAATACAGGTCTGGCCCTAGATAGTTTTTCTAAAGCATTATCAGTAAATATTACTTATGAATTGCTTTCAACAAGTTCAGGGCTGCCATTTATTATAGAAATGCTTGAATGATTCAAGGTTAATAAGATTCATCATACTCACAATGAGGATCTGGTTGTAGACACAGCTAATTGCTAGATTTTATTCAGCCGTAACTGGCATCAGTAGCAAATCAGCTCACAGCCGAATACTACTGGCAGGTTTACATGGGAGAGAAATAATGTCACTTTGATTTGAGTTATTTTTATGTATGTTATGATTCATTTACAGTAGTTCTGATACTGATGCTCAGATGCTGGGTATTAGATTCTCTTTTCAAAGAACAAAAGAAGGTGAGAAACAAATTTGAAGATATTTTAAAATGTCATGGTAAGAAGTCACAGTCAAATGTTTTCCATCCTTATCTTTCAATGAACAATTCTAATTCTCATACAACAGATATGACAAATTCCTATCAGAAAGATTTTCTTTCGGCAAAGTTTAGAATTCTGAAAAGTGTTTTAATGGCAGTGCCCACACCCTCCAAGCACCAAAATAACAGCACTGTGATGTATTAATCCCTCATGGTAACAGGCACCATTGAAGCTGAACTGTAATTTGGCACACAACATTTCTACACTAATGTAATGTGACAATGTTATTATGTTCACTATTTTCCGTGTGATCATAGCCATATTCATCTTCCCCAATCTGACATTAAATTAGCTAGTGTGGTTACATTCTATTCTGAACCACAGGGAAGATATGGAAAAGGATTATTGTAGCACAGTGGTCTGATGATGGTGTGGGGGCACACACAAGCATGATCAGGTGATATGCAGATTTAATGCAGTGAATGTAAACTCTTAACACACATCTGTCATGCAGCATGCACTCAGAAAGCAGTTACATCCAAAAGAAAGTTCACAAACTTAAGTGATAGTGCAAAAAACAGTTGCTCTAAGATTTCAGAAGAGGGAAAGCAGACCCAGCTCAGAGGACCTGGAAATTTTCATGAGATGAAACCGTTTAGGTAAAGATTAAAAAATAAAATTACATTTCTTCAAGCAGATATAGTGAAAGGAATGCATTCTAGGTGGAATGGGTACATTCCCTAGAAGGAGAAATTAGCATAAGCAATGGTTAAGAAATGGGAAAAGTTGCTCAAAACACTGTAGGTTAACTGGCGGTAACATGCCATATGGACAAGGTTTTTTTCAATAGATAAGAATAAAAATGAAACCTAGGGTCAGACCATGGAGGTTCATGAACCTTCAAACTGATGAATGTGGAGAGAGTACTGTCAGCCACTGAGGACATACTAGAAATCCTTATGAAAAATTCATGCATGTAGTCAACATTGATTTAGTGAGTCACTATTATCACCAGTATATGTAACATGTAACATGCACATAGATGCAAAACACTGGGCTGATCACACCTCCCGCCCAAAAAAAGAATTACTGTTCCTGGGAGACAAGACCAAACATAAGTAACTTATATTTCTATCTTATAAGGTAGAAAGTGATGGCCGATAAAACAGCATAAACAAAGTTCTACAGAGGTCAAAGTAGGGAAAGCATTTTCTCTGTTAGCAGAGTCAGGAAGAGCTGGCAATATTTAAACTAGGGAGAACAGGAAGAAAGAACAAAACTGGTAAGGAGGCATAGGATGGACTGGATGAGGGAAGGATTAGAAGGGGGAAACTCAACCAAGATATTGCTACAGTGAGTCAGAAAAATTATATTGGGGACCTAAAATATGGTATAGATATGGAGGAATTAAGGAGTTACATGCAACACCCTACACACACGCACAAACACATATACCCTCAGAGAAATTATTTTTGTCAATGAGTAGGTTATTGAGATGGTGGCTTTCCAGGAAAGATAGGGTTTCACCAACACTTTTCTTTAAAAATAGCCTTTGGCATCACTTAGCCTAAGTACCACTTCTTTTGAAAGATTCCTTTAACTTCATTAATTAGTATGATTTATCCAAGATTACACTTACAAGGGAAAAAAAAAAGTATTCCCATCATCCCATTGTTAATTATGTCTCCAGGCTAACATAAATAAATTTTTCTAGTTACTCTAATTCTATAAAAATTATCAGAGAGATGACATTTAGAAGGTCTATGGGGGACTGGAGTAGGGAAATCTCATTTGCAATGTGCTGTGTTCTTTCTCTTCCCTTAAAAAATAGTTTTGTTTCTATTTTCCATTCTTTTTGTTTGTTTCTTTGTTTTTTTCCCATGCAGGTGACAGCTACAGTCATAGAAATTAAGGATAAATACCTAAACTGGAGAAGAAAATTTCATTAAGAAACAAAATGTCATATTTTGCTTTATTTAAAAATTAAAAATCATCCTCTATACAGTAAAAGAGCTTGTTAAAACGGAATCACACTTGGCTTATGTGTACAACTTAAAGAAAAGCAGTGAGACGCAGAGATAAGGTTCATTTTGATCAGTTTAAAGAGTGAAGAGACTGCAACATACCACATTTATTGCTTGTTAATTGCATGTCTTCAAGGTAACTGTCACTATTGTACAATAGTGACAACTTCTACAAATTGATATGAAAATGATTTGCTTTTAAATATTGATCTGTACCTACATAGCTTCACCACCAAAACACCAATGTATAAACCAGGAAAACTACTTCATATTCCCAGAAAACCCACAAAGAGGTAATGATTCAATCAAAATGCATGTATTCTGAGAGCCCTCCAAAGTCATTCTAATGCTGATCTGGGCAAGAGGCATATCAGGAGACCTATTTATTGAATGACAGTTACCTTATTTACAAGAAAATAACAAATAGCCTTATCATTGTCATCACCATTACTATCACCAAAGAGCCACATTCAAATAATTTTCTGTAAAAAATGATCTGAAGACAGCATGATACTTAAGGAAGGATCTCAATATTCCTTTAGGAAATGTCTAGCAAATACATTGGAGACAGAAATGGCAACCCACTTTAGCATTCTTGCCTGGGAAATATCATGGACAGAGAAGCCTGGCAGACTACAGTTGATGGTGTTGCAAAGAGTCAGACATGGCTGAGCAACTAACAACAGCAACAACTAGCAGATACATATAGAAAATTAAATTCTTTACACTTAACTCATATAAGAGGATACAAAATCTGACATACCAAGAGACAACCGCTGTGTAAAACATGGAAACTAAGCACAAGATTTGGCAGAAAAATTCTTTGGCAAAATGCAAAGTGGTTCCATGCAAAAAAAAAAAAAAGCACAAGGCTACACATGTCAGGATCATATTCAGGGTTTTAAAACTGTCATAATGAAATCATAGCAAATTATCAGTCTTCTGTTTGTCCTTGAAAGTAAGTTGGTTCTATTTTCTCTGGGGCAGGAGCAACTGTAAGAAGTTACTGTTCTATTTATTTCCAAACATGTGTTTATTAAAAGGATATATAGGTTCTCTGATTTGCTTTGCTCTAGGTACACATAAGTTATTATTGAGTCTTTACATATGGTTTTTTATATAATTTCAAATGTGGCTTAATGTTTGTAGGAGTGATTTGATTTTTAGAAATCAGTGTTTTCAAATGTGTGATGGTTAGTATATATGCTTGTGGCTTCAAGTTTCTTGTAATTCTTGTAATAGAAGGGGTCACTGGTAGGATGAAGACTAAATCGTTCTCCTTCTGTTGTGGTGTGAGCTTTACATGCCTCCTCCAAGTATTGTTTACTTTGTATTAATCGCTTGTTCTTCCTATATTCACTGTCAGATAGGAGATGTAAAGATGGCTATACTGCTAGGCTGCAACAACTCAGTTCAATAATGTATTTTAGTTTGACCCCATCTTCAACACATACACATATCTACTGACATGAACAGTCTCAAATAGATAAAGGTCAAAATGAACAAACTCTAGTCTTTATTTAAATCCATACTCAAGCTCAGCTTTCGCCTGGAAGCCCAAACCTTCAATCATCTCACCTGCTCTCCCACCATCCCATCCAAGAGTTTTTCTTAAATGTAGTAGCCTTTACAACATAAGTATGGAACTCTATTTTACAACAGAAGGCTTTGTCAGATATATTTTCTCAATAGAGCAGAATGCCATAATTTGTAGGAAACCCTTTTATCATATTGATGAAGTGTTGTAAAGCAGTACCTATTAGAAAGTTAAGAAGCAGAACTTCATCCTACATGCCAGTTAGTTTGGTCTCAAAATTCAGACTACTACCACATAAATTAGACATTCACAGATATTCCATAATATATTGTGAATGCTGCGTTTCTTTACCATGCTTATATTGTGAGACTGAAGGAGAAAAGCACAAACACAAGTGGCTAAAATATAAGGGAGAATAGTTGAAGGAGAAAGTTTAAACATACTGTCTGTTAATTTAAAAGACAGTGTGGGCTTGAAAAGATGTAGGGAGAGAAAAAAAAATAACAAGACCCGTTAATTCACTAAAATTCCAGCTCTCAAGATTTAATCTTATGAAATTAAATATCACTTAATAGAAAGCAACATGAAGGCTCTTTCAAAAATTAGGGAAGAAGTGTCACATAAAAAAAAAAGGAAAAAATTATTTTCAACAAGATATCCACTAGCAGTTCAAAAAATTCCAACCAAGAGTCAAAGACCAAAGAATCAACCACTATCACAGATTTTGGCAAAGGGCATCTTTGATCAATACTTTAGTATTTCAAATCTGTCCTTTCTATAGGACCAAATGCTTCTCCTGGTTACAACCATTTAACTTATTAATGAATAACATAAAGACCCTTAGCTTTAGACTGGGGTATCAGATAGGATCTGGAAGCAAAGACAAGCATCAGTCCACAGGCAGGTAAACTGGACTCACGGTCATTGCAGAGTGGTCCGCTGAAGGAAGTCATGCTACAGTCACAGCTGAAGCCATCCCACTGCTGCAAGCACACGCCTTGGTTGGAACACGAGTCCTCCTGGCAGGTTGTGCTAGGCCCTGGAAAACAATCCAGAAGAAACTTGGGTTCTTTAAAAAAATCCAAAACTGTTTTACACATCAGCAAGGTCACATACAGTAGTTGCCAACACCTCAAAGTACATGACCAAACTAGTTTGGAAAGTTCTAGTTCACACACCTGAATTAGGAACAGAGCAGTTGTCATATGAAGGTATTCTGGAATTTCAAATATAGGACAAAATATGTTATAATAGTAAACTAAACCAACAATTAGTAAAAGCAAGCACATAGCTCCCAGTATGGTCACGGTAGTAGGTAATCTCATTCCATCTTCAATAACTCTCTCTCACTGTTTGGATTTTAGAAAAATGCATGGATCTCCTTAACTTCTGACCAATGGGTAGAGACACCATGAGAGATGGAGATTACAACTTTCATGAAACTGAGATAAAGATTGGCAAAAATAACCAAAGAGAGTTGTGCAAAAATGTCCTGCAAGTTTCTAGAAGTTTTCCTGCAGAAACTATGAATAAAGTTATGACTGTTGCTGTTTTGGATAGGTATGTTGGCAAGTATCAATTCACATGCTTTAACAATTTCATGCAATCAAACATAAAATTAAAAACTGTATAAATGACATGCCCCCATTTAACATACAAGTAAAAAGAACGCTAGTCTATTTCTAAAGAATCATAACTAGAACACTGAAAAACAAAGAACTAAAAAGAATGATCAAAGCACTAAATGTAATCACTCTACAAACATATTCAAGACTGAAAGCCTTTATGCAAACTATGCTACAAAATAAAATTTCTTACACAGCATTCAAGAAGGGAAAAAATTAAATCTATACCCAAATAATGGTCACTGCAAAAATATAAAATCCGTTATTTTGAGGTTTCCACTGTGTATAATGGGGTTTCAGTCTTGTTTTATACACACAGGGCTATCTACCTTGCAAGTCAGCTTTCATCAATGCAACTTTGTCAGCAAAATAAAAAAAAAAGCAAAATATATTAAATGTTAGTAAGCAATACTGAAATGGGCAAACACAGAAGATTCAAAAAAGCATGCTGCTGTAAAGGGGGAGAGAAATGCTATGTAGAGCAAACAAATTAATAATTAACAGCCATAAATCTTTAAGAGAAGCCAAAAATGAGAAAGCGATAATTGATTAGAATTTCACTACATATGTATTCATAAAATGGTTAATTGAGCCAATGACATGTAATGAAGGAAAATTAAGAGGGCTTTTGCATGTTTTCCTCTCTTGGATAGATATGAATGCATTGCCAAAATGATTACACTGCTGAGCTGAAGCATGCAGCCCCACTTATCATGTGTAGATACAATGTCTATGATAGTCATTAGCAGACCCTTTCTATTTTTTTTTTCCCTCTGGGTCTTCTCTCTTGCTATTGCAGTTAAGGTTTAAAACTGTAATGACAGCCATTCTCTGCCGACACTTGGACCTTACAAGTGACACCAAACTATCCAAATGTACACAACATCATTTGGAGTAGATGAAAGAAAAAGTAAAGAACGGAAGAAGCAAAGTGCAACATAATCCCCCATCAAGAAAATTCCTTTACACGATTGCAAGGTGGCGTATTTATCTTTGCTTTTACCAGACTAGGCATTTCTTGCTTACAGGTCTCAGAGTTACATCTATATCTTCCCTATCTTTATAACTGTCTTCAACTCTTACAAACTGCCCTGTGAATATTTATTACAGTAGAATCCCACTAATAAGGGTTATCTTAGGGACGGGTGGAAAGGAACAACATCTATATCAATACATTTAGAGTATAAACTGAAGGCATTTTCTAGCAAACACAATTTCAGGTTTTATGAAAACACAAAACTAGATACCAGACTAATTAGATGCTATTAACACTGAGAGCCTTTGAGGTAACTGCTCTAGTGACGACATGAAAGTTATCTGTAATTAGATTTTGTACAAACTGATGTTTTTATAAATGCCTATTTTAAACATCCTCCTTACAAATATATTTTTATTAGAAATTTCTGAATCATAGTATTGTTCATAAAAAGTATTGAATGTAGCCTAGCCTATATGAATATTCACAAATTTAGAAATCACAGTACTGTAACTACTAACTGTATCATCATAATCATAATCGGTATAGTAATAGTAACAAAAATAATAGTTGCTTTTTAATAATAATAATAGCTAGCTTTTCTCACTTATTATATCAAAGAACCAAGGATCATTAAATTGCTCAGTTTTTGTTGTTTTTTTCCAATCTGTGAGAGGTAAGATCTTTATTCCATGGTACTAAAGACAGAAAATAATTAATGGTTGTTAAAAAAAAAAATTCTTAAAGCAGTATTCCTTAGTGTAGTCCTTACTGAGCACAAGCCCAGCTTGGGTCAGGGGCTGTGTAATCAATACTGTTCCCCTGACTTGCTCAGCAGAAGGAAAGAGTAGGAACAAGAATTGGTGAAGAGCCAACCTTTTGCTTTTATCTTTTTTGTTTTTGTAAAAATTATCAGAAATAGAATTGCAAAATAATGCTAAAGTCTAAAAATGGTGAAGTTGCAATTTGAAAAATAACCTGCCTATCCATATTGTACAGCAGGCACTCAGAGTGCCTGCCACGTCTTTATGTGAGCATAAAGATATGCTTTATTATTTTTTTTAATTATCACAATAGTTTTTATATTTTCAGGTGTTACATGAGAATTCAGGCCTATGCCTGACAAGTCACATTTTTCAAAGAACTCACCTTCTAGAACAATATTTAAACACTGACAGGCATTTGCAGGAGACAAAGCCCTGAATTTTTCTTTTTAGTTTCATAATGTTCTTTTTATTTTATCACTGAATAAAATTGGGAGCAAGCCACAAAGACTTTTGTACGAAGTATTTGAAAATAAGGATATTTTTGAAAAGGAAAGGAAAGTGAAGGTAAACTGCAATGTCTGGAAACCAAAGAAACAATAGAAAAAGGTGCTTAGGTATCTGGAATTTCAAATAAGGCAAACTTGGGTTCAAAGCTTCCACCATTCACTTACTTGATGTGTGACATTAGAAAGATCACATTACATCTGTAAGTCTCAAATTGTTTTTTAGTTCAGTTGCTAAGTAATGTCTGACTCTTTTGCAGCTCCATGGACTGCAGCCTGCCAGGCTCCTCTGTCCATGGGTTTTCCCAGGCAAGAATACTGGAGTGGATTGCCATTTTCCTCTCCAGGGACTCTTCTTGACCCAGGGTTGGAAACTGCATCTCCTGTATTGACAAGCAGATTCTTTATCACTGAGTCACCAGGAAAGCCTCAAGGCTCGATTTACTTCTCTAAAATAATTCAATAATAACTAGCTGCTAGAATATTGAGAAGTAAATGAAATTGCATATATATAAACTTACTGTTATCAGTGCTTCATCAATGATAGCTTTAATAATGAAGCATTTCTGGAGCTTATAATGCAGTTCAAGAGTTGAATGTTAGGAGTTAATGCAAGTGTCTAAAAGCTGTTTCACTGACTTCATGTACAGAAGTTATCTTGACTCAGTATTGAGCTTAATTGAGTCTGATTATTGGTGCATTGCCAATCTCTATTTTCTCTTATCTAAGCAGGTCAATGCCTTTCCAGGCAGTATTTTCAAGAGTTTGTTGTAAGGCCAAAAGCATCAGCATAAGTTAGGAACTTGCTAGAAACATAAATTCTAGAGTTCCATCTTAGAGCTACTGAACCAGAAATTTTGAGGGTATTGTCAAGTGGCATGGGTTTTAACAATTCTCCAGGTGATTTTAATACTTGCTCAGGTTGAGAAACATTAATGTAAAGGGAAAAGGACAATGTAAGCTCCATCTGCAGGCTAACAAGTGTCATGTAAATAAAATCAACTATTACTCACTGAAATAAGTTAGAGAGAAAGGCAGCAAGTGATTATTGTGAGAAAAGCAATGGCTTCTCATATAAAAGAAGCTTAGAGATGTCTGGTCTTGTTGGGTGGACATGGTGGCAAATCACGGGAAGATATTATTAAGTGATTTCAAATTTATACTATTTCTGTTACTATTAATACAGGAGTTTAGTGATTCTGATGCAATTTGAACTCAAAACCCTGTAAGACAATCATCTTTAGAGAAATAATTCACGGAATATCTAGAAATTAATCATAAAAAATATGTGTATTTCATCAATTACACCTATGACAGGCACATCTGAGATTATTCCTAGGGACCACAGAGAAGAGAAATAATCATAAATTAAAAACTGTTAATCTTGATGTTGGAGTGAAAAAAATAGAGAAGTATTAAGGCAGGAAGGCAGGAACATGTCAACATTTTAAAAATAAAGGAAAAGGGGGTAAGAGAGGATGAGGATTATTAAAGCTTAGGTATTAAAGCAAACTAGATAAAGGAAGGAAGGAAACAATAATATAATCTACTGAATGATTTCAGATATTCAAACCATAGTTTACAATTACTCAAGAGGATTCCAATCAATCATATTTGCCAGTTTTCTCATTAGATTATGATGGAAAATAACACCAAATTTTACTCTGTAAATACACTTTCTCAGTACGTTTCTCATTAGTTTTCCCTCCTGCTCACCCACTCACATTATGTGCCAGTGGTGAGAGGTCATGTGTGTGTCTGTTTTTCTATCTCATGAGTGTTTGGCTGTGAATGTGTCTCTGTCTGTCTGCTCCCACCACCTCTTTGTAACTGACATGTCATCAAGCAACTTGTAGAAGGGCCTATTTTTGAAAAAATATTTTCAGAAGAGTTTGTAGTAACTTAAAAAAAATACATATATCCTCACTTATTAGATCACTTACATGGATCAAAGTTATGTCTCATTTCTATATTCATCCACTAGAGAGAATTTATGCACTTAACAATTTTACTTCCTTTGTTAAATTAATGAAAGAATAAAACACAGTTTCTTTTTGTTTTATAAAAGTGTGTTACACCAAAATATGAAATAAAGAAATATGGCAAAACATTAAAAAGTAATTCATCAAAGATTTCAATTAAATAACCTTATTCTCTGGCATGATTAAAACACAGTTTGAATTTCACCTGACTTTTCAGGAAAATATATGCTGCAGAGAGGGAAAAAATGTATTTCCAAATAAAAATTTTATATATACTTAGGTAGTTGCTAAACCTAATTGCATTATTTTGGCTGAGAAGAAATGATTCGTAAGCTCCTGGGGGACAGGAATTCACATGTCTTCCTTTATTTCTCCCATGTGAAATTTTATTATGAATCTAAAATTTTCAAAATGGCCCAAACTGTATTCAACATTAAAGGAGAAGCAGCAACACATTCAGAACTACAAAATTCAGGATAATGTGATTAAATTGCATTTATGGAGGGAGAAATGGCTCAAACAATCTGAGGTGTTGAAGTGAAAATTATCTAAAATGAAAGCAGCAATCAAAAAGTACTCCTACAGATCTTAGTCTGATAGAGAACACAAAAGAACAGAAAGATACTTGAGCACAGTTCTGAAGTGTGGAATATTAGCCTTGGGGAATAGAAGAAACCAATTTTTGCTAAAACAAACTCATGATATATGGGAGACACTTGTGCTGTCATGTAGACACAAATCATATAGTGACTTGAGAATGAATGTCTGAATGTTATTTTCTTGTTGGGTCTTACTGAATGTAGATTAAAAAACAAAACCAGTCTCAAGTTGATTAACATTTGCTGGAATAAATATGTTTTCTAGTTCAAATGGAGTATCTATTGAATGCTAGAAAGAAGCATTGCAGAGCTGATGAGCACGCTAATGAGATGAACTATGGAATGCAAATAAGTAGAAAAAAATCAAGATCCATAGATATAGCTCCCATTTAAAATTTATTGAGAATTATTGTAGGTTTGCAGACTGTCCAGAAAATTTAAGATGTATGGGACGAATACGGATTTTTAAGCCTTAAATAGGGATTTGGCCAATTGTCAGAAATGAAAATTTTGCTGGCCGGAGAGATCTGTTCTCACTTATAGGTGGAATTAGAATTATTTTGAGTGTGATAACGAAGATCTAATACCTTCACATCCTCTCTCAATCTGTCCATTGCAGAAAAGAGCATCTGATATGAGGTCTGGAAGCCGTCCATTTAGATCAACCGATGCCAGGCAGCCTTGAAAGCCCTCCTTGGCATGGACAAGCTTTGGCAATGATTTGTATGTTTCTTTGGCCACTCCTCCTATATACAAGTCACCTGTGGGAAGACAAAAATTTGGGTCACAAAAGTAACTTGTCATTGACTTGAACCAACAGTAGGACAAGAAAAATAAATAGTAAAGTTTATTTTTCATTAAATTAATTTTCAAAATTAACAAAATGTATAACTAGATATTGTCTTAAAAGTACAAAACAGTAGAAGTGTTTGACTAATACATCAGCACTAGAAAAAAATTCTAGAAGCTAGTTCCACAGAAAACTAAGTGAGTTCAATACAGTGTGGCCAAGTGGAATGAACGTGCAATGAAGAAGCCCCTGAATTAAACTCTAAGTCATTATTTACCAACTCCATGGCTTTGAGCACTTTAAAAAAAAATTTCTCTGATAGTAACCTTATTTCTTAAATGGAAACAATAAAGTTGCATCCTACAGGATTGTGTGAGGATTAAATGATGTAAAATAATGGAGAGTATCAGAATGAAAATATGTAGTAGATGTTAGAAGGTGCTATTTTTATCAAATCTACCTTCTGCTTAGAGAATTCTAGGCTTTTCTGTTAACTAGAAGCTCAACAAATTTTAAATGTCTAATGTCTAAAATTGCCTTTCCTATTATGCTTAAATCTATTTTCCTTGCTTGTACCTGTCTTATTCACCGACTCAATCCCATAGTATAGTGTATATACCTGAATATTCCACCCCTTTTCAAGTATTTATTTTTAATTTATTTTTCGGTAAAGGTATACCACTTTGAATTCATTAAGCTGTTCTTGGATCATTTAACAAGGCATCAACAACTTTTCCCCAATTTTATTACAATTTCTAGTGGGACATTTTGCTTTGCTTACTCATCTTCATGTTTCTAGGCTTGAGACTTCTGAACTTAATAAACTACTACTTACAAAAAGAGATTGTAATCCAAGTTTGATTCTATTTCCTTTCTATCACCATATCTAGACAGCACTGAGCAGATGTAACTAACTGACTCTAGTAGACACGTAATCAATGTAAAACATAAGGAGGGTGACCACAAATTTCCTTGATATACTACTCATGTTTTTAAGTCCTGGCAACATATTCTATTTAGCTACTTACTTCTCTGAGTTTGTGCTGTCATTTGAATTTTCTGTCTCACCTTAACCATTTTATTCAACTCTCATGACATCCAATACCTTCTCCCACTGTAACACAAAACTATTACATTCTTAATGCCAGGCCCCTCTATGTGTTTTCATGAGAGCTGGGAGTGAGAAGAACTACATGCTGAGGCTCACTCGTGACACTGAGTCACGAGTAATAAAAGCCTTGGTGTCTGACCCAGAAACTGAGTTTCCTGTCACCATCCACAAAACAGTAATAAGCTATCTTGGTAAGGAGGGTAAAAAGCGACATATAGAATATCGTTGGGTTGTGCTGATGAGTAAATTGAGCTTGTTTAAAGTCATTGAGCCATAAAAACTGAGAATTTAGGTCCCTGACCCATTAACTAAAGCTCTAAGTACTAAACTAGGATGCCAGAGATCCTCCATAATTTGTCCTGAAGGTACTGGGTATGTTTACTTCTGCTAGAAAACACCTACTGATTATTAACCAAGATTCCTAATATTATAGAATACCATGCTTTTGGTCTAAAATAGGATACTACCTTTGAAATACATGATCTTTTCTTCCATATTTCCTTTCTCTTAGTCTTTTCTCCCACATTTCAAGTGATTGTATTTTACTTGCCTCAGAAAAGGGATATGGATCAGAAACTAAAGACATAAAGTTGTCCTTATATATTTGATCCTAAAATTCAAGGCTTCTAAAGGAGTGAAATAGAATATAATGGCAACTACATGAGATGAGTAAAGTTTTCCTGTCCCTCATGTGGGCAAGGAGGAGAGAAAGTTGGAGGAGAAGTGTGAACACAGTCATTCCCAAAAAGAGGACATAGTGTTCTGATGTGAGGTCTGGTGGATGTCAAAACCTCAAGTAGGCTGAGGAAAGTAATAATGATCAGTGTGTATTTCCTCAAGAGAACCCAGAAGCAGCAGTGTAATCTTTGAGAAGAAATGGCTGCAGGATAGATTTAGACATGCTGAGAGCTTAGTGAGCCTCACAGAGCTTTCCATATCCCACATGGTGTGGAAGCAACAGAACAGTTCCCAGAGTAGCACAGGGACGAGCAGAAAACGGCTGGCCTGAGGAGGGCTTTCCCAGTGGCACAGACAGTAAAGAATCCTCTTGCAATGCAGGAGACCCAGGTTTGATCCCTAGGTCAGGAAGATCCCCTGGAGGAGGGCAGGGCAACTCACTCCAGTATTCTTACCTGGAGAATTCCATGGACAGGGGAGCCTGGCAGGCTACAGTCCTTAGAGGTCACAAAGAGTCAGACTTGACAGAGAGACTAAGAAAGAGTCTTATATCTCTTATATTCTTTGCACACAAAGAATAGAGACAGTGAGCAGCAAGTCAGTGGGCACCTAGCTGTGAGTATAGATTATTTGAGACTAGCTCCTGTGCAGTCTCTCTCTATTCCCAGAATACTGGTACAGTGGAAGCCTTCCACCTCCAAATAATCGAGATATAATCCCAGGGAAATGAAAGAATGAAAATCAGAAACCAAGGTGAGTTCTAGAAAAACAGAGACAAGTGCCCTTCGTTACTCATCTGAGATAGTGGGCTGATTTATACTGTTAGATGTCAAATGCCAGGACCTACTTCCTACATTCATGTATTGAAATAAATTTGTTAGGAAATTTCAGTTTTTCTCTAGGCCTACTGAATGCGGTGTCAGAGAACAGTGGTAGCTGAATAAAGAATTCTTGACCCTGCTTCAGGATGTAGAACTTAGCACTGAAAGTTATGCATAGGATGCTATATATATGATAAGCAATCTTCTTCTTTCTTTTCAATTTCTTTTTAATTTATTTATTTCATTTTTTGACTGTACCACATGACATGTGGGATCTTGGTTCCTCGACCAGGAATCAAACCCCCGTCCCTTATACTGGACGCTTGGAGTCTTAACCACTGGATCACCAGGGAAGTCCCTCCTCTTTCTGACGATAACCTCCTCGAGGATAGAGACTGTGTCTTTGTTTTCAATTCTCCCTCAGTGCCTAGTACTGGGCTACAAGCACAGTGGGCACTAAATACTACATGTCAGTCAGCTGATGGGTTGAAGTCATGTAGAAAAGAATCAGAAAAGAAAGAATGGCAAGGCAACACATGGGGCGAGAGCTAATTCTAAAATGCACTTACTTCCATTCCCCACTTCCTACTATGTCCTACTTTTTTTCTATTAGCACACTTACTTTCCCAAATAACTTTTTAAGGCTTATTGAAGAGAAGTAGTAATCTTTCTCTTGTGCTGTTAAAGAGCAGAAAATATTGATTCAAGCCATGCAGGATATAAGCCTCGGACAAAGCAAGGTGGATGAGTTTGGCTTTATAAGCAGGGGATTCATTCTCATTTTCATTACTGAAGCTGCACTTAGCAGTGCCACTTAATACAGTCTTTATAAACTCTTTATATAGCAGACGGTGGTCTCAAGTACCCCAGTGGGTTTCCATAGGAAGAGAACAAAGGAAACCTTTAAGTGGCTTGAGCCCTGTGTAGCATTAGCACTTCATCAAAGATGCAGCTTCTCCTTTTGATCCTTAAGGTGATGGAAGGAAAATGACCCATTAGTGCTAATGGGGCCTTGAAGGCAAAATCCTGTGCATGGAAAGGAAGCTGGGTTTTTTTAAAGATCCAGTGTGTGAATGATACCCAGGATGGACATCTAGGAAGAGTCAGTTTCCTATGGACTTGAAGCTATGCTCTTACTCTTTCTTCAAGCTATGAGTGACTGAATGATTTTCATTAGTATTCTTTAAGTGGATAGCATATTGAAAAGCAGAGACATTACTTTGCCAACAAAGGTTCATCTAGTCAAGGCTATAGTTTCTCCAGTGGTCATGTATGGATGTGAGAGTTGGACAGTGAAAAAGGCTGAGGGGCGAAGAATTGATGCTTTTGAACTGTGGTGTTGGAGAAGACTCTTCAGAGTCCCTTGGACTGCAAGGACATCCAACCAGTCCATCCTAAAGGAGATCAGTCCTGGGTGTTTATTGGAAGGACTGATGTTGAAGCTGAAACTCCAATACTTTGGCTACCTTATGCGAAGAGTTGACTCACTGGAAAAGACCCTGATGCAGGGAAGGATTGGGGGCCGGAGGAGAAGGGGAAGACAGAGGATGAGATGGCTGGATGGCATCACTAACTCGACGGACATGGATTTGGGTAGACTCTGGGAGCTGGTGATGGACAGGGAGGCCTGGCGTGCTGCGGTTCACGGGGAGGCAAAGAGTCAGATACGACTGAGCAACTGAATTGACTGACTAACTGATATAGAACTGACAAGGAAATGATGGAGTTGGGGCAAAAGAAGATACAAAGAACATGTACAAAGCCAGATACATATCAAGAAACCCTTATCTTTGGCACTAGCATGGAATGCATGTGTGTATGGGGTGTGTTTAACAGTCTCCTCTCAAGAATTTTATCTGTAGAATGACCTGAAATGATACCACCAGTATCTGTTTCCCAGTAGTTGGGCAATAACATGCAGGAAACAGTGCACAAGCTTTTTAGTTATATCTGGCTACAGACTCTGGTTCTGCCATTTACTGATTGCCTCAGTGTAGGTACATTAAATTATGCAACTTTTTCAAGAGTCAGATTTTTCGTCTGTGAAATGGGTTAATAACGCCTACCCTGTAAGGCTGTAAGAATCACGGAGAAAGCACGCAAGCATCGGGCACAGAGTGTACTCAGCACACGACTGCTACTGGTATGGCAGTGGTGGTGTGTGTGGTTAGAATTATCCCTCGACAGTGTACCTCATTCTATGCTGACTTGCACTGAGAAATACAGAAGAATAAGAAGTCTAAGTTCTCCCCTGATTTCTAGTATAATTAGAGTGGTAAGATATCAACACACAAGTCTTATTTTCCTTGACTTAGTTTAGAGGCATTTGTGTACCTAGAAGTATGCCTTGTACTAGCCAAGAAGCAGCTTGAGAGGATTCTTTGATATGCTCCATTTGAATCCCAGCAGCATTAAACCTGGTCAAATAAACAGGACAGTTGCTTAATGCATATCTTTTAATTTGACGTAAACAGACTGAGACAGAAGAATTCTGTGAAGACCAAGGGCCAGGTTGTAAGGTTCAGGCTAAATGTGCCTTATAAAATCAGAGTAACAGAAGGATTTTGTGGACATTGATTGTAAGCTGAGGTATTATGAAAGAGTTTAGCTAAAAAGAAAATACAGGATACATTGCTTTTAGATGACATAAATGCATGCACCAAACATGGGGAACAGCACAAATATACCAGGAAGACAAAATTAAAACAGCATTCAAGAAAGAATACAAAAGGCCAGAATGGACTAGAAAAGAAGAATTTTCAAAGGGACCATGGTAAATAATGTTGGATAAGAAAAGTCAAATGAAAGCCTTGAGTAACGTGATAGAATTTGTGACTATTTTTTTTTCCAAAGGCAATGAGAAGTCTAAAAATATAAGACATGCAGGCTAGGAGATGAGAGAATGTGAAACAGCAATAATCTGGAGAGGAGAGAAGAAATTGTATTTAATGTTCAATACGTGTAATTTGAGTAGGAGTGTCCTTTAGGAATCGGATGATATGAATGGGGGGCTCAGGGATGATGGGCCTGGAAGACCTGGCTTGGGAGCCAACAACCAGAAGCAGATAAATGAAGTGGTGTCAGCAGTTTTATCTTTTCTTAAAACAGGGAGCATAAGGCAATTAGAGCAAGGACTTGGAGTGCACTTCCAAAAGCAGAATGTAAGCATCAAGGTATAATTAGTTCTTTGACTCAGCTTTCCTGTTTGTTCATATGCATTTTTTTAGTGCCTCAAACATCTCAGTTTCATTTTAATTAAAAAGAGCATACATAAAAAGGACAACTGCTTTGTAGATTTGAATAGCTAAAACTCTAGGGAAACTTAAAGAGGCTCCAGACATCTCTTGTAAGTGGCATGTGGGGGAAAAAAAGGTGAAACAATCACTCTGTCTTACTTTCCAACTGGCCAGACTGGAGAAGTTTCTAGACGCTTTGCTGAGAGGATTTGACCTTGTTCAGCAAAGTTGGAGACTATGCTAACTTTCCTCTCAATTCTTGCTGTGATTGGCTAATAGAAAAAGTACAATCAGGCTGGGCTAGTTTCTTAGAGTTATTCTGCAGGAAAGCTGTCCTTCCTTACCTTTGGGGACAATCAAACTCCACCTTCTTCCACCCCCTACCTCCACTGATTTGTATCTTTCTCTTCAATTTTCATCTTTTGTTGCATATCCGCAAGTGAACATCTGCAGGTTATATCTAGACCACGTAAGTTAACACAGGCTTTCTTGGGGAGAAAAAATAAACACAAAACTATTTTTATAACAGGTGTACCCCGTTAGATAGAAGAAAAAAATCATCTCTAGTCTCTGAAGAACAAACACTCCATGCTTTTTCTGGGGAGAAAGCCGATGTTACTATTTCCTGTGATTGTTTAAATAAATGATGTTAAATTATGGAAAGCAAAAGCATGGGAAGTTGTTAATATTTCTCTAACACATTTGAGCTTAAGAAGAAACAAATGGAAGCTTTAATAAAAAAGCACACATTGGATTGAACAATAAACACTATTCAAAATCACATCTGAGTTGAGGGCACAGCATATTATCATTATTAAAGTCAAAACTGATAATCCAAGTGGGTTTTTTTTGCTCTGAGACACTAGATCTGTGTCTTTTATACATCTCTATGGGAAATCAGATTACTTTTAGAAATTCCTTGTTGAAGAAATGCTCAGTGGTCACCAGTTTGCCTTCTTAGTTATCCTTTAACATATATACACCTTAGCCTTGCTTGTTGCATAAAAGATTTAATCCTAGAATAACCTGTTTTTACTTTTGTAGGAAATAGCTGTAAATCCTAATCCTTAGGCTAGTCCTGGCTTTCTAAATTCAGCCTACAAATAAACCATAATCTTTCCTATCTCCCCCTACTGGGAAATTACTTCTAGACTACCATGTTTTATAGCAGTCACATTTCTAGTCTCCCAATCCCGAAGGAAATCAACCCTGAATATTCATCAGAAGGACTGATGCTGAAACTAAAGCTACATCACTTTGGTATCTGATGGGAAGAGCCATTTCATTGGAAAAGACCTTGACACTGGGAAAGATTGAACAAAAAGAAGGGGTCAGCAGGGGATACGATAGTTAGACAGCATCACCGACTTGATGAACATGAAATCTGAGCAAACTCCAGGAGATAGCGAAGGACAGGAAAAACTGCTGTGCTGCAAACCATTGAATCACAGAGTCAGACATGACTGAACAACTGAACAACAGCTGTGATCTTAATCAAAATTATTTTCAAGACCATTTCAATTCCATTCCATTTCTCACACCTTCCATTCAAATTACTGCCAGGCACTTTGGTGTTGATGACTTGACTTTGCCAACACTTCTGATGTCTGTGCTTCCATTTTCCTTTTCTTTTCCCAAGTCTAATCTCCCTTTCACCATGTACACCCTTCATGCAATAACCCATCATCTGGTGTCCTGCCTGCATCCACCCTCTTCATTAGTACGGTATCTGCCACCTCCACACTGTGTTCTGATTTCTTTTATACCTCCTGCTATCTTTTATATAAAGCATGAGGCTCAGCAGGGGTCAAGATTCTGAGTTGTCCTCCCTCAGAAACTTTTTCTAAACTATCAACAATCTCTCCCCAAAAATGTTGGCCAGGTAGAGAATTAAATTAGCATCAACCCTCTACCTACTAATCTTTGGTCAATCTGTATTTTTCTCCATCTCTGCGATACTGCACATGCATGCCATTTCATCATTCTTTGCAACATGTGGCTTCCATATCATGAGTCTTTTCCCTTCCAATATTCCATTTCAAAACTGTACCCACTTTCTGGGTCTCCACTCAAATTTCATCTTGTTTATGTGTTTTCTCAGTCATAGGCAAGTGCAATCTATGACTCCCCATAACATTTAAAATCTCTTTTTGGAAAATTACCATTTCATTCCCAGTTCTTTGTGTAGATATTTCATCTTCCCATTATTTTATAAATTCCTTGAAGAACCATCATAATAAGCAAAGCATCTTTTTTAGTCTTATTTTCACTTAGCATTCACTAGCTATTTGTTGACTTACTGAATGAATGGATGAATTTGTAGTTTCCATTCAATAAATAATCACTTAAACATAAAGACAGAGTGAAGGTTTCATGAATACAGCCTTCATATTTGTCCCTGGTTCCCTCCACTTGAGAAATAACAAGTAAAGTTAATTGTGAAGAATTTTAATCTTCTACTGACCCCTTCCTTGAAGACATCCAGCTCATTAAGAGGGTTCAATGCAGTGACAGTTTATTTCTATTCTGATAGTGTAATTCAGGAACAATTTTAACTGATATCTGTTGAATTTTTTTTTCTTTTCTTTTTTTTTTAACTAGAGAGAGGCAGACAAAGATAGGTACAGAACTAGTTTAGGGTATCATTGTGTGATAGTGAGAACCTATCAACGAGTCTCTTCTGCCATTAAAGTAAGTGCCAAAATCTTTGTGGGAAATTAAATTTCCATCTATCCTGGCCCTCTACCTCATTCTAGCTTTGCCCAGTCTATCATTCTCTCTGCGGCCCCATACTCAAGTTGTCCTAACTCATGCAGCCTCCATAGGCACCCTCCACACTATGGACACTTTATACTCTTTTTCCAGATGCTTCTACTCTATTACACTGCTATCATTACAGACAGACATGCATTTATTGTCTGTGGCCAACGAAGAGAGCCAGGCTAATTGTGTAGATCCCTGATGCCTTGACCGTGTACATTGTTAATCCCTCGTGCACCTCTTGTGGGTCTGCAGATGCTACTCTCCATCCAGCATATGGACCATTCCTCCAGGACTCAGATTAGAGTCCCTCTGGCCTCCTGTTACTAATTCGAAGGCCACTGCCAGCCACAGGTATTCCTGATTTCATAGTAAGCTCCCAGATCCAACAATTCATATACTGTTTTCACTACAGAGACACTGAATTTCACAAAAAAAATCATTGAGACAATTGAATTTAAATGTACAGAGCCTTGACCAAGTGGGAGAGAACCTCCTCACTGCTTTGAGTCCTTCATGATCAGTGCAAGCTTTGCTATGGCCAAAACCAGAAAAGATAGCTTTGACTTAATAATAATAACTGACATTGGAGGAGTGCCCTAAACTTTACCAAATACTTGTACATAGATTGTGTCATTTACTTTTCACCTGATGAGCTACAAAAGAAATAAAGGTTATCAGAGACACAAGTCACAGACACAGATACTATGGTTCAGGGGTCCAAAGCCAGAAAAAATGGAGGTCTTATTCCAAGCCCAAGTGTTCTGAATCTATGATAATTTTCACTTAATGTGCATGGTTTACACACTGTACATGCCAGGTGTCGAGTTGCCAGTTTGTACAGTTCCACTGCCACAAAATACAGGAGTATTTTGGGGGTAACTTGGCTAGTGGAGAAAAGTAATGGTAATAAATGTTTGCAGAGTCCAAATTAAATACTACATATTTCCAAGATGAAGCAGAACCCACTTGGATACTCACTGACTAATCTCACAAACACAAAGTCAATTTGCCTCTTTAATCATAAATGTTAGGTATCTAAATTCCAACAAGTGGACAGAATTCTTATGACTTTCAAATTTGATTTTTAGATATGACAGCTACTTTTCACTTGCCTCTCACAAAGAGATAAGTAGAACGCCTGCATTCATCTATGACCCAGTGTAATACTTGTGTTATGAATAGAGGGGACGCTCCAAGAAAATTGGAGTTCAGACCTTAGTGTTCCCCTGTGCTGAGGCTGCTGCTAAGTCGCTTCAGTCGTGTCCAACTCTGTGTGACCCCGTAGACAACAGCCCACTAGGCTCCCCCTTCCCTGGGATTCTCCAGGCAAGAACACTGGAGTGGGTTGCCATTTCCCTCTCCAATGCATGAAAGCGAAAAGTGAAAGTGAAGTCACTCAGTCATGACCTACTCTTAGCGACCCCATGGACTGCAGCCTACCAGGCTCCTCCGTCCATAGGATTTTCCAGGCAAGAGTACTGGCTTTAAGACATTGACACTATAGTTATGGACAAGACAGGCAATACTTTCGACACTCCAAAATTTCTGTTTCTAGCCGATATTTTTGATACAAAATTTCCCTAAGAAGGAGAGTTTTTGAAATTGTAAGTTTTGTGATTGTAAAACTTAATTTCTTTGTGTGTTTGGCCAACAGATTACAAGGAAAAGCTGATGGGCATGTTAAACGGGAAATAATAAAGTGAAATCGCTATGGAGGGGTGTGCGGTAATCCATTTTTAAACCACACTATGTCCGTGGCAATGTGGCACAGGGGGTGCGAGTTCAGGCATATCAGTTCGCGTCAAGCTAACATTGTCTCGTGCTCAGTGAATTTACCTTTTGGTTAAAAACAGGGGTCAGGTATTTTCATTGTTTTTCCATTTTCCCATCCGAGAGACACCCAGTTTAGGAACCACAGATATCCTTCAGCAGCAAACAAGCCTGCCGCTATTTCCTGCTTTGCTTGCCGCTCCCTGGGGGCTGCTCTCTGGGACCGCCTACCGCCTTGCAGAAATCCCTTGTCTGGCACATACTGCCCCACCTGGCACGTGCCCAGCCCTCCACGTGGGCGGTGCTTTGCCATCGCTGGTCTCACTTGATCCTCATACCAGATCTTCAGAGCAAGCAGGAAGGAGCTACCGTGCCCACCCGACAGGTGAGGAAACAACCCTCTGAAAAGGTGAGTGACCTCCCCACTTACCCCAAGGCAATTCAACCACTGCCAGGAGAGGAACACCAGCAGCCAGCCTCTAAGTCCCAGTCCTCTCTTCCCACTGCAACACACCGCCTCCTAGTTTTACTAAAAACCTTCTCAGAGACAGGAAGAGAATGGGTAGGAGAGGAGTTTAGAAATGAGTGAACTAGAATCTGGCAGAGACTTATAACTAGGGAACCCGTAAGAGGACCTGCCCAAATTTGTTAACTTTCCTGAGATTTTGAGGAGCTCTGGAATAACAATTTGAGCTTTCTTTCTTTTTCAAAATAACTTTTATTATTTCAAGAAATGTTCTTTTCCTATTTAAAAATTAATGCACACTTTTTTTGGGGGGGTGGGGAAGATCTAGCAGGGTACAGAGTAAGTATAACAAGGACAGTTCTTCCCTATCATAACGGCCTGTTTAATGCAGGTCAAAAATGGCACCTCCTCTCAACTCAGATATATGGGGAAGTCACCAGGGTTTTCTGGAGAGCTTGAAAGCACAAAGGGATACAAAGCACACAAAATAGCTTTACAGACATTGTCAAAAAGCTTCCAAAATATTATGAGCTTCAGGGTCAAATGAAACTCTTATTTTTTACTTAGGTACCTGAACTTTTCTGTGTATATATATATATTTTTTTTTTCAAAGAATGAATTGCTTCTGTGCTTAAAGGATGGAATATTCTCAATCAGGTCATCAAATCCCACTGGACCAGTATAAAATTCCTTAGGGCAGGTCCCCAAACACTTTGTTCTTCCAATATTTAAACTACTCTTAAGGAGAAATGCAGATAGTTAACAGCAATGATCAAAAAGTAGGGCTGGATGTGCAGGGAACTTTCTCTTAAAGCTAGGAGAATGGAGGGCTTTAACAGCTGAATGGACTAGTCAACAGCCTGCTGGAACAAGCGGATGATGGAATAATAGGCTAATCTCCAATCATCCAATCAAATCCTATATTTGCCTGGGCCTGCTTTAGGCATCTATAAATGCAAATGTTCTATGGAAATCATATTAAGGACATAGAACAATTAAAATAGTTGGCTGTCGTATTTGAGGACAACTTCAGGGGCTAAGGAAACATACCCAATATATAGGTTCTATACAAGGCACAGAGATGGGAAGAACATGTGGAAAGTGAAAGGGAAAATATCCAGTTATTTTGCAATTACCAGAAGTGACATTTTCAGTGCTACAGCACTACACAGGTATTATAGCAAGGTCAAATGTTCTGAAGAACTACACTTTACACAAGGGAGGAAATATTTTCTTTTATTACATGACATTTTTCTCTAAGATTTTTCCATGAACCAGAGCAGAAGAATGGTTTGGGGATGACTCAAACACATTATATTTATTGCGCACTTTATTTCCATTATTGCTACATTGTGATATAAATAAAATAGCTATACAACTCAAACCATAATGAAGAATCAGATCATCAGGCATTACACTAGATTCTCACTAGGAGTACGCAAACTGGACCTCTCGGATGCACAGCTGACAGCAGAGTTTGTGCTCCTAGGAGAATCTAATGCTGCCACTGATGTGACAGGAGGCATGGGCAGGAAGCCGAGTGGTTCGGAGCGGTTGTAAAAACATTTGAAACTTCATTCTGCTGGCCTGCCATTCACCTCCTGTTGTGAGGCCTGGTTCTTAACAGGCCAAGAACTGGTACTACTAGTACACGGCCCCAGGGATTGGGGACCCTTTCGTAGATAACTTGTTTGGTGTTTCCTACAGTTGCACGATACGGAATTGCTGTGTTACAGATACAGTACGGTAGTACAGGACTTTAAAGAGCTTGAAAAAGTCTTTATACAGTCTCTGATCTCCACAGAGAAACCAGTGGTGGAATCTAAACAGTGAGTGTGTGGAAGGCAAATGGTGGAGTTCAGGCAGAACCTAGCACAGCCTGGCTAGGAATGCTAATACCCAGCCTCTGAGAAACCTGGGAATGCCAGCTGGGCTGTCCTGCACCAGGGCAGTTATGAGAAAGTAGCCTATGAGAACGTTGCCAATGCTTGTCATATCTAGGCGGGCCTTACAAACCCCTTGCCTTATACACATTTGGGCTTTAAAGAACACACTGGCTGAGCTTCTGCATGGTTGTGAGAATTAAATGAGATCTTATGAGTAAAATACTTATAAGAGTTCATGGGATATGATCAGCCCTTAGAAATGGCTAAAATAATTATTACTGTTATTTGATTTTACTATCATTACTGTTTAGGTGAGATGCTTAACTTTCCTAAACCTCAGTTTCATCATCTACAACGTGGATCAGCACAGTGGCCTTACCAATTAGCCACACACACACAAAATAAGGGAATGATGTAAATCTTGTAGCTAGTGCTTTGTGAAAAGCAGATGATGATGAAGATGGTATGGGGGACCTTGCCTAAGGATGCGCAGAAGTAAATGGTAGAGATCCTATTTCACCAAGTCTGCCTGACCCCATGCCTGAACCTTAATTACAAAGCTTTATTGCTTCTCGCATTACCCTTAAGAAAAACCACAATAATTAATTGCAAAAGCCAAGGAAGGGCCCCTTTTAAGAGCGGACACAGAAAACCATGTTACTGTGGCATTAACAGGAAGGCCTGATTGACCTAGCTTGGTTCTGAAGTAGCACTGGAGGTCCCCTCCATTTTATGTGAATGGTGGGCCAGCAGCGGCACAGTGGCATTAACAATGGGCTTTCCTGGTGAGTAAAGACAGCAGAGGCAGCTTTGCAGCATCTCTACAGTAGTAGGGGTGATTCTGTACTATGTCCACCCAATTTTCTATGGCTCCGGACAAACTGTTCAGGGTCAAGGGTAGAAGCTAGCTGTCCTGTGAGTCACAGCGAAAGAGGGCTGGAGATGCATTATCAAGACACCCTAGCTCAGTGGAACAACTGCCTGAAAATAATAGTAGTATTTACTTCTTAGATGTATAACAAGCAACTGAAACATTACCCAGATGCCAGCTGGGGCCCCTCTTTCCTTACAGTTCTAGAGGAGCCTTGTTTGAATCTTTCCAATCCACAGAGGATGACAATCTAGCTTCCTTCCTCCTATGTTCCTGTGAATTCCAGGGAGACTATGACTTCTGCTTTGGCTTCTGTATCCCCTGTGCTGCCTCACTCCTGATGAACACAGTCTCTGTCTCCACCACAAAGCACTTTCGTCCAGCCCCAGCATTTGTATCTTAGTCATCTGAACAAGTTGGTGCCACGCGATGTCTGGTTTGCCACTATCTAGATGACTGTCGCCTCAATCCCCAGCCCCTGCTCCACAGCAAGGCAAACCCACCCCCTCGATTTTTGTACAGCAGCTTCAAGGTCACCTTTTGGAGCCCTTGATGGCTCTGCTTACACCCCAGGTAGGCTGCCCAAATATATCTTCAAACAAATCCAGGGTGCCATATTTCTATAGTGTGACCCTGCCTCCTGATCACAGACAGGACATGCATTCCAAACAAATTTACTCCCCCAAGAATGTGGCACTGGGACCCCTAAACTCAAGCGAGTTGCTCTTGGGCATTTGAGTTGGTCAGGGGTAGAAGTCCAAGTCTGGGGAAGCCAAATTTTTGCCAACGCTGGTGAAAGCAGAGAAAGACAGCATGCAGAGAAGGAGAGCATGCGGCCTCCTTGAGAAGCCAGGAGAAGGCGGCTCCCAGCCCTGGTGGAGACCTGGAGAGGAAGAGATGCTGGCTTGTCGCTGACAGCTTTCCTGATACGTTCTCAAGAGCTCCAGCTGTAAACTTTCTCTTTCTTGCCCTTGGGCTCCTGGAATGCTACACTCTGCCCCATTTCCTCCTTTAAGTTCGTCTGAATGGGTTTATGCTTCTTGTACCCCCCAAAATCTTTGTCTTTCTCTCCCCTCAGGAAAAGAAAAAGGAAGAGGGAGGTCTGAGAGCAAGGAAAACTAAGACTTGAGTCCTTCTTCAGTGAGAGAGATGATGTCAAGCTTGCCTTCCCAGACGGTCCTATTGTCAGGAGCTTTTGGCTGAGAAGCTCAGTCTCTAACAGCTCAGCCATACTCCTGATGCTCCCTGAAGAGGGACACACATGGAAGATCTAGCTGTGATGAGGCTGAGGTCCTGTGAGCAGTCGCCTGGCCCTTAAGGACTCAGTTCTGAGCACATGCAGGGATTTCATTCTTCACAGCAGCCATAGCACCCGCTTTAAGAGCTCATCCTCCATCATCCCCTTCTCCTGCCTTCAGTCTTTTCCAGCATCAGGGTTATTTCCAATAAGTCAGGGGAAGGACAGAGGTCCTTAAAGTTGCACCAGAAAAAGAAAAGCGAATGGGTGGCCCGCATGCTACCAGGCTTCATCTTGAGCCCGTGGCCAACCATACGAATTGATTTCTCTGGTGAGTCCACAAAAGGCCTCAGCTTTATTTTCTGCATGTGCTCTAGGCAGTCAATAGCAGTCAACTGAGGTGAATCCAAGAAACATGAATACAATTTGTTTTCCCTGGTCTGTTGTGAAAAGTGTTAAACTGGGGATTTGAAGACCAGCCAGATCTAGAACACTATCTGACTGGTTGTGCACAGTCTCTCCTGACCATGTTTCTCTCATCATAAAAGGAAAGGCTCAGATCAAAGTATCCCCCAGATCTCTTCAAATAAAAAGTTCCCAGGATTCTAATAGGGGGAAAAGAAATTTTAAATAATAGAGTTGATGGGAGTTGGAAAAAAAAAATAATGCCCAAAGTAGAAGAGATCCCAAAACAAGTATCAATACATAAGTGAAGGAATTGGAAAAAAAAAAAAAGAACCTAGAAGGGTGGGATGGGGTGGGATGTAGGAGGGAGGTTTAAGAGATAGGGAACATACATATACCTATGGCTGATTCATGCTGATGTATGGCAGAAACCATCACAATATTGTAAAGCAATTATCCTCCAGTTAAAAAGAAATAAAAAAGAAAACAGAGTCAGAGTTGCTGGTAGGGAATAAAGAACTTAAACTCTGGCAGTCATGGAAGCTGGTCCAAGGGTTTTGTTTTTTTTTTTTTTCTTTACATTATCGTGTTGGCTTTGCCATACATTGATATGAATCCGCCATGGGTATACATGTGTTTCCTTTCCAGAACCCCCCTCCCACCTCCCTCCCGATTCCAGTCCAAGGGTTTTAAGGAAGCAGAAGGAAAAGCTTCCAGGCAACACAGTAGACAGCAGGTCCCAGGCAACTGGGCATGAGGAAGAAAGGATGTCTTGGCGGGGAGGGGAGGGAGAGTGGGATTAAAACAAACTGACAAACACATCATAGTACAAAGAAGAGAATGAGACTGATTTCTGCAAGGCCTGAGATTTCAATGGAGAAGTCAGGAGAGAAACAATAGTTTCATTTTTCCAATTGTCTTTCAGTTCTTATATGGGAAACGGCTTAACAAAATCTACCTCTGTCTTTATAGGTGCTCCATCTGAGAAAGTAAGCCTGACCACAAGCAGCAGGGCAAAAGCCCATGAAGCTGTGTTCTAGAGAGGTCCACTCACCATATTAGAGCACGTTTGGGGAAATCTGAAAGGGAGAAGAAGAGGAGAGTAGACAGAAGTGGAAATACATACAGGAGAGAAAGTAACAGGTAGAGGCCATGAGACAGAAGCAGAAGGATCTACGTGGGAGCAGGCACAGCAGAGAGAGGGTTGGGGTATAGCCCTGGATTAGGGAGCAGTGGGTATTCCCGATGGCTCAGCGATAAAGAATCCACCTGCAATGCATTAGCCTCAGGAGATGCAGGTTCAATCCCTGGGTTAGGAAGATCCCCTGGAGAAGGGCACAGCAACAGACTCCAGTATTCTTGCCTGAGAATCCCATGGGCAAAAGAGCCTGGACGGCTATAGTCCAAAGGGTCACAAAGAGTCAGACACGACTGAAGCAACTCATCATGCATGCACACATGGGCAGTCGTATCCAAGGAAACACTTAGGAGGGTTGCTCTTGAGACCCCAGTATGACGATCAGAACAAAGTTCTAACTCTCTGCATGGCTGTACTGTTCAGTAGCTGAAAGGATGTCTTGTCTCTCTTACTTCCTAATGGGTCCTTAAAATAATCTCCCATTAGCTAAAGTAATGTGAGTAAATCTCTTTCCCTTACAAACTGAAAAAAAAAAAAGAAAGAAAAATAAATGTAATAAAGATAGCCTAACCAACAGGACAACAACATGTTTAATGCCATCTCCTGCTTTAAGGCTAAGCTCAAAGTTAAACTCTGAAAGTTTTATATTTGAGTAAATTATCTGGGCAAGGCAAGCAGGCTATCAGATGTCACTTGGCTGAGTACACAAAGCCAGGGTGTATTTAAACATAATCAGAGCTTTGGAGTAGAATCTAGATCACTGATGTTGTACAGTAATGATTTGTCAAAAATACAGAAGAGAGAAAGAGAGGGGCTATGTGGTCTATATGGGCAGGTAGCTGAGAAACAGAGACCGATATGAGATCAAGATGAAAAGAGCAAGAATGCTATTCATCTTCAAATCTCTGCTTAGAGACTGAATCTATTTGTAAGGAAAGCCCTGGTCGGAGCCTAGGGGAGCCCTTAGTGGCTTAGAAGCTGGATAAACAATAGCAGGCATTTGCTTTTCAAGGTAGGCGTAAGGAGGGCTACCAGGAAGGCTGACAAGCAAACACTGCTCATGGTAGTGACAAAGGAAGAGACCAGACGGGAGGACAGAGGGGACGCTCAAGCAGGCCCATGGGGGCAAGGAACGTGGGGTATGAGAGAGAGAAGAAAGGGCCAGCTCTGTCTGAGCTGCCCTACAACTGCCCTGTAAGTGAATTATTCCCTTTTAAGTAATTTTGCTAAGTGGCCACGTGAGGGCACTGTATCCTCTGCACCTAGGAATCATTTATTTTCTTCTAATGAAGGAAATTTCCCTCAATTTGCTGAAGGATAAACTTAAGTAATGCCTTAGGGAAGCGGGCCCATGGACCCAAGGAACACTGGGGCTTGGGGAGGAGGCAAAGATGACCCTTCCCTCCATCTTTGTTCTTGAACTAGATGAACACGACTGACCTCAATTCAAATCCCTGGGTAATCAATTGCAAGGAGTAAGTAAAATAACCTCATTTAAATGTATTTTTTAATGTAAAAATTAAGTTTGAATAATAAGTAGTTCCCTAAACAGTATTTTATAATGTCAGAAACTGTGTAAAATAGAAAAAAAATTAATAAAAACATCATTTAGTGTTTAGTAGGGAGTCAATATATAGGAGCTCCTTCCCATGTACACATGCAAGCAAACAGATGTGTCAAACACAGAACAAGGGAAGGGACAGTAGGAGGAGTTAAGCCAACCCTTTCTTTCTCTAAAGGGGGCAGGACTCAGAAGTTCCACAGTGCAGGTAGGTACAGCTGTGTTACGTAGTCACTGCACAGATCAAGTTTCTGCTGCTCTTTCCATAGCAAGAGCTTGTATATAAAAGCCGGAGAGAATGGAACACAAACAGCTGGGAAATAAAGATGAAAGCGAAACCGTGTCAGCGGGGAGAGACACGCAGCCCCCCGAGAACGTGGCAGTGTCACGAAAGACAATTTGAACACGGTCACAGGCTGGAATTCTTCTCAGAGATCGTTAGACTCTCGCCCATCTCTGACCACCTTCTCCCCAGTCAACCCGGGGAATGGGATACTCAGCCCCCAGCTTGCACATTTCCACACTAAACCACTGTCTATATAATGAAACAGGGCCACCAACAGAAGCATGTGTTATTCTGAAGACTAACCGCAGAATTCTGATTGGGCAAAAAATCAAAGCCGGCTTCCCAGCGCCGCGGAGACTAGAGAGACGCTTCCCGCAGGTTTTGCAGTCTTATGCTGCCCTCTAGTGTCCTTTTCTGGTATGGTTGCATAAGAAATAATATTCCCAAGGCTCCTGAAGCAACCAAAGATCACTTTGGCTGAGAACTGGGAAAACAAAAGTAAATATGAAAGCAAAAGCAGGCTTCGCACTAAAATTCGAAAGTGAGTTAAGTTTGGCCTCAGCGTAGACACTGCATTCATTCAGGGCTTTGAACTACAGCATCTGGATTAGTGAGTGTAGGAGACCTGCATTGGATCCCTTGGTCTGGAAAATCCCCTAGAGAATACAATGGATACTCAGTATTCTTGCCTGAAGAAGTTCATGCACAGAGGAGCCTGGTGGGCCCCAGTCCATGGGGTTGCGAAGAGTCAGACAGGTCTGAGCAACTAACACTTTCATTCTAAAAGTGCAGACACCTGGCCTTCCCTGTACATCATTCTCAAAAGATCATGGCTTCAGTCTGTCTGAGAAAGGTGCAGAAATATGAACCCCATGAACCCCACCGCATAACTTGTGTTTCTAATCAGGGAGACCTCACTCTGAGAGGAACTAAGGACTGTGGCAATGACCTTACACAGAGTGTGGACTAGACCTGATCATTTTCTTTTAATCCAATACGGGCAAAAAAAAAAGTACAAAATAAAATCTTTATCTAAAGTCAGTCACCTTTCATCGTTCTTACATTTAGAGTGGCTGAATCCTACATGACTAGCGTGTGAAGGAAACAGTGCTATTAACAAGGAATGGAATTGGGTCGTTTGTACTGATGGGGATGTACCTAGAGTCTGTCATTCAGAGTGAAATAAATCAGAAAAAGAAAAACAAATATAGTATATTAACACCTATACGTGGAATCTATAAAAGTAGTACAGATGAACCTATTTGCAGGGCAGGAATAGAGACGTGGATATAGAGAAGCGATGTGCGGATGAAAGGGGAGTGAATTGGGAGACTGGATTGACGAGTGTGAACGGCCATGTGTAAAATAGATGGGTGGTGGGAACCCGTGGGATAGCAGAGCGCTCAGCCTGGTGCTCTATTTTGACCCAGAGGAATGACATGCGGGGTGGGGTGAGGGGAGTCAAAGAGGGAGCGGATATATGTATAGGTATGGCCGATCCACTTCGTTGTACAGCACAAACGCAACATTTTAGAGCAACTAGACCCATCCCCCACCCCCAAAAAATCAGAGTGAAGAGTGCCTGTGGATGTTCTCATTGAGCCCTCCTAATTCCAGGGGCCGTCAGGTGGGAAGGAGAAACAATGCCTCCTTGCTCATCCTTCAGGGTATCTCTGAGAACTTCCCTCCTCTAATACTCTACTCAGTGATGCCTGATTACTTTCGGAGTCCTGATGTGGCTCTAGGGAATCCTGATTTCTGTCCTGTAAACGTTTGCTTAGTGTCAGCCTTCTTGGGACAGAAAGCTCTTTGCGACAGGAACCCTACCACCCTCTTCTCTGCCATGCTCTCCACATGGAGCACAAAATAAAGTTAGCTAATTAACAGTTAATTAACTATTAACAGTTAGTTAAAACCCCCCATCTGACCAGGGCCCCTGGCTGCACACACCAAAAGGCTGTGCTTGCAGAAGCTGGGAGACGTCCACCCCAGGACCACAGGTTCTCCTCAGGTTCCCTCTTGCTGGGGACACACAAGGCAAGGGGGCTTCTTAGGGTTATTGTTGCATTGGATCACGCATCCAACTGCAAGTCCACAGCTTTGCCTTTTACTATTTAAGTTTTAACTTTAGAAGCTTGCTTTCACTTTCTGGCACACTCTGGTAAGTCTAAACACAAAGGAATTTCACAAGCTAAAACGGGGGATAATCATTAGTATAGAATCTCTTTGTCCACCTGAGAAATATACCTCAAATGTAAATTGTGTTATTTTTTTTTTAAACACAAAGGCACTCAGTCAGAACTCAAAAGTTAGCCTCTTCATATTATGTAAAATATTATTTTCAATTCATAGTTTTCATTTTTATCACAGATAAAGCCTTTCTGATATTCAGAATCACGAAACACTCCATGCTTTAGTAAAAATCAGCTCTGAGGGTTTCTTAGGTTTGTACAAGTCCCTTCCACCACTAGAAAGAATCCCATACGATGTCATCCAATTACCCTCACTCTGATTTTTTAAGGAACAATAGGCAAATATTTATTTCTCAGGAGACAGCGTCCTACTTGTCCTGTAAAATACCCACTGCCCGGCACTGCTTCTCTGTTAGGTCTGAGTAGTTCTGCGCATGTCACTGACTTCAACCGTGAACCGCTTCTTTTCCAGCCATTTTGGCCTCCCACCTGGTGTTCACAGTTTCTAGGGAAGCTCATTTATGCTTACTGAGGTCTCTTCCTACACAAACTGAGCCCCGTTTTGCTTTCGCTTTCGTGTCTGACACGGCCAGCACGTTGCCTGTCACAGTCTCTCCCTTTTCCCTGACAATTACCACCCGAGCCTGCTGTGCAAAACTGGGGCCCCACGAGACAGGGACGGAAAATGCCCTCGCTTCACTTCAGTCAGAGAGAACAGGGTTAGCCTGTGAAACAGCATTTCCTTTGAGCTGCATTTTACCTTTTGAGCTAAGCTATTAGATTCATGGGCATAAACAGGCTCTCTTTGAAGTTAACAAGAGGCTGGGTCTGAGAGAGGGGTTACAGCCATCACCGCATACTTTACCTGTTAGACAAATAAAGCAGCGGGATTGCAAATATATTCTGCAATTGCAGAGAGCGAAATCCTTTTCTTTCTTCTTTCACCCTGCTTAGAAAGAATATTTTTTTCTCTAGAAAGATTTTCTCTTTCCAGTTCCCAACTCCCCTATGTGTTTGTCTTTCAAATCAAAGGGGAAGATCTTAGCAATATAAATGAACAGCTCTTGCCAGGCAAACATGTGACCAGGGCTTTGGAATGTATCAGGACAGAACAGAAGGAGCCATGGACGGGGCGTGTGTCAGACCTGAGGTTATGTTTTGGTCGGCTGAAGCAGTTGTTTTAACCCTGGGCAAGTCATTTAAAGCCCAAATTTCCTGCAATCATATTAAAGTGCTAATAACTTCTTATCCAATGCTTGCTGTCATGGTAAATGAGATAGAATCTATGGATATGCTCTGAGTGAATCACAAAGTCCCATTCAAACAGAAACTTCTGTTATTTACTCCTATAACTGACAAGTTTTCTAAGCATTTTGTCTTGCTTACTTGCATAATCAAGTATCAATAAGGAAGGAAAAAAGTCTGTTAAGACTTTCTTGGCAGTTGGTACAAGAATATTTGCTTTGGTGTATGTGGGTTGGGCAGATTCACCATCAGAGACTCAGGGTACAAGCCAGCCTCAGACCCCTGCTGGTCAGAGGCTCCATATGTATCTAGGAAATTGAACCAAGAAAAGAAAACTAATAAGCTCTAGAAGAAACTCATTAGGTATCTGGTTAACTTGACTCCAGATTGACTAAAAGCTGCTGAGACTACAAGGTGTTGCAAACACCTACTTTCCTTTATAATAACATGACTAAGAATACATTTTTCTCACTCTTTAAATTTTAATCATGCATGCATTCTTAGGTGTTGTGTTTTTTGAGCTGTTATTAAAAATACATATGTTTCTGCCATATAAAAGGAGGAACAGACACTTGTGTGCTGTATTATTAACTACATGCTAGAGATGAAATCCTGGTCAGTCTTTGCAGAAGGCACACACACACACAAACACACGCCTCAAAGCCAAGGACGTGCCACCTGTACACAGCAACGTGTGTTCCTGCCTGCTGCTCTGACTTCGCATACTTACTCTTAAGGTCCAAGTTCCTGGCTCCTGCCGTGATTTGCGTTGTGATTTTCGTGTCGATCTTTACAGTGTGGAGGTTGCTGGTGTCCCTTGATATCATCACGTTGTGCCACTGATTGTCATTCAGAGGTTTATTTGAGCTCCCTTTGATGAGGTTAGCACCATTTCCCAAATCAAACACATAATGTAAGTACCTGGGAAAAAAATGGAAGGTGAGAAAGTGCCATCACTGTCTGAATTTTTTGATGAAGTCAAACTACACATTACAAATATGAGATCTCTTTTTCAGGTGGTTACATCTTTGCTAGAGATCAGGAGAGTGAGTTGTACAGAAATGTGTAGGAAACGCTACTCTGTTTCAGGAAGATTTTTTATTGCCTTCAATACAGGAAATACATGAGCTTACTTCTAAATTTGTGGTCCACATTCCACCTCATCACTGTGGAAAGTAAATATCTATCACTACACATTCTGCTCACCACTTTCTCCATCCTCTGCCAACCACACTGAACTGGCAGTCCTCAGCTTCTTTCACCTGGATTCATGGATCTTCCTAATTTCCCTGAACCTGTGCACGACCTTCCCTGACACTCCTGAACCTTTACACAAGACCATCTTAGGAAACTTCCTGGTGGTTTTCTGCTAAATTGCTGTGTTAACTTGTATCTCCCCGGTCATGTGCATCCATGCACCTTGCTCTTGGTAAAACGTGAAGTGTGCGTGAGAGTACATATATGGACTTCTCTGGTGGCTCAGTAGTAAAGAACCTGTCTACCAATGTAGGAGACTTGGATTTGATCCTTGGGTCAGGAAGATCCACTGAAGTGGAAGTTTCAAGAAAATGTCATAAAAATTGTTCTAAATTCTTCAAGAAACTCTGACATAGAATTAAGCTTTAGCTAAATGGGATACTGTGGACATGAAGTAATCTGACTGCATGTATTAGCTATTCAACTTAGCACAAATTAGCCAACAATTGTGTAGAAATTCTTTTGTAGAATTACCATGCATATAGTAAAGAAATGCACATGTGAAGAGTAAGATTTATGTAATGCCTACAGTAAATTAAAACTTGACATTTTTTATACTTCATATATGGAAATTTAGGTATAAAGAACTGCACTGAAACTCTCTTAACTTTATAAGATACCTAAGAAGGGATTTAAACAAATGCTTTATTTGCAAACCACCTTCCTTCTTCTGCTTATAGTTAGGGAATATGAGGTTCATTTTCCCAAAGCTCTAATTATTTGTCATTGAACAGACCTATACTTACCCTTTAACTAACTCAACCACAATAAAGTCATTGCCATCTCCACTGTTATACAGAATTAGTCCATCTAGGGATGTTGTCTTGAACTGGAAAAAAAGATGCATAGACGTGTAGGCTTGCAATGTAGCTAAGGCAACATAGCTTGATTTGGTCTTAAAGGTGACAGGGTCTGCTATGATGTTCCTGAAGCCAAACCTGGCGTTGAGCTCACAGTAATCTATGTCACCATTTTTACACAAGTCAATGTATGCCATTCCATTAAACGTCAGGCTCTGCAGGTGTCCAATGAAGTTGGAGGGAACAGAAGACAGATACCGGCGTTCTGTGATGATGCCAGTCTCTATATTATGGAACTCCAGCCTTGTATGATCCCCTGCCATTTGACCTAAAAGGGAAGATGGTCTATTACTATTTTCTGCATCTGTAGGACACTTTCAACTTTAGACTTCCATAACAATATCACATTTTAAAATGTAAGGATCTACATACCTCCTTGATATTCAGTTATATCTGTTAAAAAACAAAGAAATGACCTTACAGGGTGAGACTGAATCAGATGATATTAATAAAACTTTCTGAGCTCAAGTTTTAATCTCTGCCCCCAATTTTAGTCTTAACAAAACTGATCCTCATTAACTAAAGTTGCAGAATTTTTTACAGGTGGAAGAAAGAAGTGAAGAAAGGAAAGGAGAATTGGTAGGAAGGAAAAAGAGGGAAGGGAGATGGAGAGGGAGGGAGGCAAGGAGAGAGGGAGAGGGATTAGGGGCAATGATTGTCCTGCATCATCTCAACAGAAAGTGATACATCCCAGCTCCATGGTGATGTGATGTTTGTCTTTATAATGTACTTCAAGAGAAACAAACAAACAAAAGCAACAGTATATTTTTCAACAGCAACAGAAATATTGAAGACCTGCGGGCTGTTCTTCCAATATGAACCATGAAAATGTGTTTGAAATTAAATATGTACTTTGTACTTTCTCTTTTTGGTGCTGAATAATTTCCAGTCTTTCCTAGACCTAGTCTCCTAGTCAAGAAGTATTTCTGTTGATCTCTTCTGGACCACTGCTATTTTCCTTGCACTTAGGTTTTGGATATCAAAACCGAGTACAACATACTGATTCAAGGCATGTCCAGTTTTTAGAATACCAGTAAAATTAGTCCACATTACCCCAAGGTATTATCTTAAATGCCATAATGTGAAGCTTGGTTGCCAAGCTATTTAGTGATTCACTCTTCAACTCAACTTCATCCTTGTTCATCCCACCATCTTTCTGTACCAACCCCATTAAAAGCTCACCTAGTCCTGTCTTTAGCTCCAGAGTGATAACTATTCCTACCGTCAAGATTGAAATCAAAATAAACAAAGATGTGAACTTGTTTTCTAAAGCACAGTGTAAATTACTCTTATTATCACTAGTAACTTGTCCCCAGCATCTTGTTCTTGTCTAATTAAACTGTCATTCAGTTTCTTTAGAAACTCAAAACTGTCACTTAGATTGCAATCAACTTCTTCCAGGTGTTAGCTTCACTACTCAATTTGGCATAACTGGAAAATTTATTGAGCTTACCCTATCCCATCATCCCTGATATTAATGAAAATATGAATTAGAGCCGATCCCAGTCTCAGACCTCAGAAAAGGCACTGAACCTTCTTCCCACATGTAATGAAGATTGACATCCCCCGTCCTGGGCCTCCTTCAGCCAGTTTGACAGATTTCCATCATCAAGACAATAAAATACTAGGTGAGATTTGAAAAGAAATCTCTGTAATTAAATTATAAAAGGCATACTTTTTGTTGTGCAATAAAAATTGTTGGCATACTCAATTGATTTTGATACTAATAAACTCATCAGTATTAAAAACTCTCCCCCAAGTGGTATTTAGCTCTTCTAATTCCTGTACCTCTTTGCTAGTCCTTGATCCTGACAACAGGTCCTGTCATCCCTTAATATGCTGTGGGGTTTTTTTCCAGTTATTAGTCTGTTCTGATTCCTTCTCTGCAAATGTGTTTTTTTATTAAGACAAAAATTAGCAGTATAAATAGCTCTCTCTCCTCTGTCCTCCCCAGGATGCCCCTTTGTCTATCCCATGCAAAAACGCAACAGGAAAGAGCAAACTCTGACTCCTTGTTGGATCTGTTTCTTTTACTTCAACCTTTGAATTTTGTTGCTTTTGTAATTATAATCACTAAAAGGATGCCATTTATTTATAGCTTTAAGCATACATAACGTCCTGCTTGGGGGGACCCTGCCCCTCCACCTGAAGATTTAAAGTGCCTTTGCTTGTGGACTTGGTGGATGAGGGTAAGGGTGGGATGAGATGGGAGAAGGGCATTGAAGCATGTTAATTGTCATGTGTCTAATCAATCGCCAGCCCAGGATCGATGCTCGGGACTGGTGCAGCGAGATTTCCCGGGGGGGAGGGAGGAGGGAGGGGGGACCCGGAGGGGAAGCATATGTAAACCCATGGTGATATCATGACAATGTATGGCAAAAACAATAATAATAAAAAAAAAATAAAGATGTATAATCCCAAAAAAAAAAAAAAATAAAGTGCCTTTGCTCGGCTCACAGGAAGACATTCTGACTCTGCCTACCTGTGAATGGCTGCAGAAAAGAGGATAATTAACACATCCCCTCCCCAAAGCTGGCCAAGCCAGGGGATATTTTGCAAGGATTTTAGCCTTTTTACTTTACTTAGGTACCTCCTCACCCTCTCCGTTCTGTGAAAGAAACTAGGAAACTGACATTCAGGCCTGACAAGACTCTATAACACTAGTCTGCCTTGGTCTCTGATGTCTGGCTTTCTGAATAAAGTTGCTATTTCTTGCCTCAGCACCTTGTCTCCCGATTGTAGGCCTATCATGTGGTGAGCATTCAAGCTACAATTCAATAACAACAATACTATTAAATCTTTAGAAATTCTGGTTTCTCCTATGACCTCAGTTTTAAATTATTTATTTTAATTGGAGGCTAATTACTTTACAATATTGTAGTGGTTTCTGCCATACAGTGACATGAATCAGTCATGGGTGTACATGTGTTCCCCATCCTGAATCCCCCTCCCACCTCCCTCCCCATCCCATCCCTCAGGGTCACCCCAGTGCACAGGCCCTGAGCGCCCTGTCTCAATGCATCAAACCCGGACCGGCGATGTATTTCACATATAGTAATATACATGTTTCAGTGCTATTCTCTCAAATCTTCCCACCCTCACCTTCTCCCACAGAGTTCAACAGTCTATTCTTTATCTTTTGTGTCTCTTTTCCTGTCTCGCATATAGGGTCATCATTACCATCCTTCTAAGTTCCATATATATGCGTTAATATACTGTATTGGTGTTTTTCTTTCTGACTTCACTCTGTATAATAGGCTCCAGTTTCAGCCAACTCATTAGAACTGATTCAAATGCATTCTTTTTAATAGCTGAGTAATATTCCATTGTGTATATGTACACACACAGCTTTCTTATCCATTCGTCTGTTGATGGACATTTAGGTTGCTTCCATGTCCTGGCTGTTGTAAACAGTGCTGTGATGAACATTGGGGTACACGTGTCTCTTTCAGTTCTAGTTTTCCTCAGCGTGTATGCCCAGCAGTGGGATTGCTGGGTTGTATGGCAGTTCTATTTTCAGATTTTTAAGGAATCTCCACACTGTTCTCCATAGTGGCTGTACTAGTTTGCATTCCCACCAACAGTGTAAGAGGGTTCCCTTTTCTCTGCACCCTCTCCAGCATTTATTGTTTGTAGACTTTTTGATAGCAGCCATTCTGACCAGCATGAGATGGTTCCTCATTGTGGTTTTGATTTGCATTTCTCTGATAATGAGTGATGTTGAGCATCTTTTCATGTGTTTGTTAGCCATCTGTATGTCTTCTTTGGGGAAATGTCTGTTTAGTTCTTTGGCCCATTTGTTGATTGGGTTGTTTATTTTTCTGGAATTGAGCAGCAGGAGCTGCTTGTATATTTTTGAGATTAATTCTTTCTCAGTTGCTTCATTTGCTATTATTTTCTCCCATTCTGAAGGCTGTCTTTTCACCTTGCTTATAGTTTCCTTTGTTGTACAAAAGCTTTTAAGTTTAATTAGGTCCCATTTGTTTATTTTAGCTTTTATTTCCATTACTCTGGGAGGTGGGTCATGAGGATCCTGTTGTGATTTATGCTATGACCCCATTTTTATCCCCTTCTTCAGTTCTTTTATTCAATGACCTTGATGCTACTCTGTGTGGCATCACCTCTTTGGTATCAAATAAAATTAGCCTTTAATAATTTTGAAATACAAATCTCTGGCGTAGTTGTACTAGTTACACATAGTTACTCTAGTGCAAGTAAAATTGAATTAATAAGCTATATAGAATAAAGAATCTGCAAAGGTCAAAAAAATGACTTTGGTTTTTATATTTCCTTATATTGATTATTTTATCTTTTTCGTTATATTACAATCTGAGTCTTAACCTGGTGGACCCACCTAGATCCTGAAACTATCAAGTTTCTTCTTAAAAGCTACATGAATGAGCCAACTAGATAGTAAGGGAATATCCCAAAAAATTTTCTAATATTTGAAATTACATATTACTCTAAATTGTCCAGTTATTGGCAGCTCTGAAAGAGGAAAGCACATTGTTCAGCAGAACTGAGAAAGAAGTTCAGTGATAAAAATAACACGTAATGTCTGTTTTCTTTTCTCAAAGGAACAGAGTATGTATGCAGACCATAAATAATAAAAAAGTAGTAAAACAGTATTGGAGCAACCATGGCCCAGTTACAAGAAAAATCATTATGGCCCATGTTCAAGAGGCTATTCTTTTTTTAATAAGCATAGATAAATCGCCTTGACAGTAATGGCAGATATGCTTGCTCATGAAGGAGAATTAGCACCTAAAAGCCATTATCCCCTGACTAAGAAAACATTAATGGCTGCCTTTTAAAAATCCTTTATTTTTTGGAATTTATTCTAATGTTTAATCCTCAGTCAGCAATGTAGCCACCTCTACTGCTGTATACATATATTGACCAAGAAAACATAAAGGACACTGAAGGAGAAATATTGTTAAGACTCCACTCATTAATGAATGCAGCATCTTTCCTAGATATTTAGTGGAAAGGAGAATTTGGAATTAGCAAAATGCTTCTGATCAAAGTGTTTGGGGTCTCCAGGTTGATGATACTCTCCATTAAGAGACAAACTTCTGGCTTGTGTGTTTGTATACAAACCTCAATTTCTAAATCAAATCTTTTTACCAAAACAGACAGCAAGATCTAGTATTTTATGTTGGGTCCTACTTTGAGTTGGGTCACATTCCTGCTGCAGAACAAAATGACCCACCCCCCTCTCCAGCCTTAGATGGACTCATTGACTCACTAAAAGGTATTGAAAATTACTGAGCGTGAGCTATATGCACGAGTCGGGTGCTATATTAGGCAAGTAAGAAATAATGTTGAGAGGAGCAGACTTGGCTCCTGTTTTCACAAAATCCATGGTCTATTGGGGGAAGGCAGACAAACCAGGTAAGAAAATAATTAACAAACCAGGTAAGAAAATAATGATACAACTGAGAAAAAAATGCCAGGTATTTGATACACAGCAAATTGTGCTGGTAAATATGGAACGGGGGCAAGTGCTTGAGTGGATATTGAAGTTAAAATCGAAGGACTGAAAAAGGAAAAGCCACATTAGAAACTGTAAGATAGGAAGGCAAAGGTGGATTCCAGAAAGGAGAAACAGATCAACAGAGGCACATGGGAGAGAAAGAGCCAGGGAGTGTGGCTGGAAAGGCGTAAGTGAGGTTAGTGCTCAGATGAGATCGGAAGAGTAAGGTCAGATATCACAGTGCCTCCTGATTCAGGAGCTACTGAAGGGTTTTAGGCAGACATAAGCCATGAAACTGTGTGTGTATGTGTATTTAATCTTTCTGATGTGGATATAACAGACTGGAGACCATTTGAAGTAGACTGTTTATGTTAGAAATGGAAAATCATGGACAAAATTAGACAATTTTGCCAATACAATTTTAGGATTTACTAATAATGTATAGAATGCTGGAAAAGAAGAATATGATAATGATGACTTCTTCTGGCTTGGGTAACTGGATATATGGTGAATAGCGTTCAGTGAAGGACATTCACACTAACTATACACATATACAAAACACATAATTACAGATTTTTTTTGACAGACTAGGTGATAAACTGCAATCCCCAAACCCTACATTGGGATACCAAATAGGACACTTTCTCATCTTAGTCCTGGGGAATCTCTCTGTTCTGGGGTTTCTTTGCTGGCAACTGCTTATCCCCATGAGCCTCAGTGTAGTCAGACATTCCCAAGAATGGCCTGAGTATGTACTGTATTGTTTTCAACTTGACTTAACAGTATATAAAATTCTGATTTAAAGATGTAATCAAAATATAGGACTTTGGATGAAGAGTCTCCAGTGATTTCTTTTATTTATTTACTTATTTTCTTGTTCAGTGATTTCTGAACTGGCTGTAAAATTTAGTAAGAAATCTCCATTGCTTTTCTGATGCATGGCTAGTTTCATGTGATCATTAGAATGTTTGAAAACAATTCCATTCCAAACTGAAGCCTTAATGGCAAAGTTCCACTGCATCTTTGGAAACCTTTCTATGCCATAGAACTCAAGGCTGAGTTTTTATTGTTATGAATTGTTGACTTTCATGATATCTTTGGCAACACATAATTTCCCAAATATGAATCACCCAGATGAAAACTCATCCAGGTAAATTACTGTGAAAAACAAAAAACAAAACATTGTCTTGAGCTCTGAGCAGCAAGATGCTGGAAGCTGGGGGAAGGTAAGTGCTGGAGTTGGGTACTGGGGGAGAATGCATAATTTGGGTAAATTATCAATGCTTATTTGGCTTATAGGCCCATTCATCTTTTAACTCTGAGAAAGAACAAGTTGGTTTCCACAACTGAAAAAATGTTCAACTCCTACAGAACAGAAAGAAGAGAGAATATAATTTCTACTCTAAGGCCTTGGCAGTTTTGAGAAAGAGTAATAGCAGGCTAATTTATTGAAATGCTACTCTATGCTTTGTTCTTCCTTCAGTTCTAAGAAATTAGCCTAGTCCCTTTTAGCACTTTGCCTCAAAGGCGTGTTCTTGGCAAAAAGTGGAAGGCAACTTTCTAGAAAACAATGCCTTTTCCAATCTTTTGCGGAGGCATAGTTTGCAAGGTGTTCAACAAAGGAAAAAGACATAATTTTATTGATACCTGCTGGGGGAAAAAAAATCTGTGAAACAAATGCATCTGCTGTCCAGATTCATGTCAATATATGGCAAAACCAACACGATGATGTAGAGAAAATTAAAATAAATAAATAAATAAATAAAATAAAATAAAATAAATAAAAAATAAAAATTTGGGAATTTAAAAAAAAAAAACAAAAAACAAATGTGTCTGCTGTCCAAAGTTGGAAATCTCAAAAAGGAGCTTTTTTTCTTTCAGATTATGAGCGAAACTTCATCAATGGCCTATGAATTCCTAATGAAGTCGTAGATGCCAGAGTTTCCTAAAATTAATCAGCCAAGGAGACACAGTTTACTTTACCATGAAGAAACAGGCCATGCCCAGGAGCAGAAGAGTGGAAATATGTGACATTAGCTTAGAAATCATGTCCCAACAGTGTCAATTCTGAGTACTCCTTTGAATCCATCATTTATTTGTTCCTATTTTTATAAGCAAACTACACCCATAAAAGTTATCTATTCACTCTGCTTCCTAACATTATGTTCACTAGTGGTATGTAAATCCATGGCAGTAAACAAAGAAATGATGCATTGACTGGAAGTTGAAGAAGTCAGCTCACTAATGGAGAATATAATTATTCATTTAGGAGTTCGGTAGGAATCTATGCAACTGAAAAGATGTATCTTAAATTTTAATGAAAATTAGCTAGGAATTCATTTAGGGAACACTTCTGGAGTTTTCTGTTATGATATCATTTTCATACTCTATTCATCACTTTCAAAATAGTTGCACTGATTTAAAAAGCAGGCTAATGTTCTACACACAAGTGTACTTAAATTCATAAGGATGGGAGGGAATAAACATAACTGAAATCAATAAGAGTAATTATATTTCAAATGAATAATATAACTACACTCAAGGGAAAGAAAGGAAGGGAAAGGAAAGGAAGAAAAGAAGAAACACACTAATCAAAGTTATTTATAAACAGCATTTGACTATATACATTAAATCTTAGGCAGTAAGAAATAAAAAGAATCATAAATTAATCCTGAATTGTTTTCAGTCAGGTTATTACTTGTGGGATGGACAATGTAAAGCAATTCTGAAACTATCATAGATGTGTTACTGGATTGAGCAAATGGGAAAATGACACCACTGGGAGCGAAGGTTCCATATTAGAAGAAGAGCTATGAAAACATGAAATGGGGGAAGAAACAATGCTGTAGATATGGTCATACTAATGCGAACTCATGTTTTCTAAAATATGTGTATATGTGTGAACATGCAATTTATATGTATGCATGTGTGTATATATATATATATACGTGGAGAGGCATATTAAAGCAAATACACATACATATACATACACACACACACACACACACACACACACACACACACACACACACTTATCGGCTTCCTTAGTGGCTCAGTGGTAAAGAATTCGCCTGCCAATGCAAGAGATGAGGATTGGATCCCTGGGTCAGGAAGATCTCCTGGAGAAGGAAATAGCAACCTACTCCAGTTTGCTGCTTGGAAATTCCATGGACAGAGGAGCCTGGTGGGCTACAGTCCATGGGGTCACAAAAGAGTTGGGAATGACTTAGCAACTATATATATATTCAGGTATATGTATTTATACTTGAGTGTATCTACCAGCTTAGCTTCCTGAAAAGGTTGCAAAGCAGTGCTGAGCATACCAAACACCAACCACCTACACCTAATTCTCCACTAGATAGAAAGTAAATGTCTCAGTCCAGGGCTGGGGCATGGTAGTAAAAGTGGTGCCAGAAATATTCTGTTTTGACAAAAAGTGAGAAAAAAAAAATCTGAGGTGAAGGCATGTTACAAGATTAGAGAGACCAACTTCACAGGACTCACAGTGGCTCAAACAGGGACATTTTAAGCACCAAAATAATTAAGTAAATATAACTATCTGAAAATACAGAAACTTGTGGGTCCATATCAATAAGGAAGGAAGGAAAGAAAGGAAGAAGGGAGAGAAGGAGGACGATGGGGAGAGAAGGAAGAAAAGAAAAAGAAAACAAAAAGAAAGAAAGGATAGCTCTTGTAGACAGTAGAATGCTAAGTATTGACTCTAAATGTGGAAAGAGTAATGGGGTTTGAAAACAATCATTTATAACTACTGTGTTAAAGACTGGATCAGGCAAAATCTTTAGTAGATGATAATCTGGGGCAAATATTTGAGGAGGATATTAAGATATTTTCATTGTCTTAATATGTCTCACCACAGACAGTTTATTAGTTGTAAGAGAGTAAAACATATCATACAATGGAGAAACTGGGCAACATATTGATCAAGTGTTAAAATCATGAGTCAAGGATATGGATATCGTTTGTCTCCAGACAGGACACTGTAAGAAGATCACACCATCAACAATGGGGTATTTCATCCAAGAATGTTAAAAACTGAATTCAATCATCATGAAACATCAGATAAGCAAAAGAATGACTTTACATGGATAAAAGATTGGAGGACTATATATCTATTTAATTTGTCAATATAATCAAGGACTAAGAAAGTCTATGGCAATGTTTTCAATTAAAGGAGACTAAAGGGACATGAACATTAAATGCAGTGTCTAACCCTAGACTGTATGCTCTGCTGGAGGTGAAAATGCTACAAAAGACAACATTGGGTTAACAGACAAAAGGGGAATATGGATGCAAGGACAGATGAAATACATTCTATCAATGCCAAATCTACTGAAGTTAGCAGCTCTTTGTTTGGTAGAGGGATATTCTTATCTTTAGAAAATGTCCACTGAAGTATAATATTTAGAGTGAAGGGCTATTAAGTATGTAACTTAATCTCATTTGGTTAACGAAAAAAAAAAGAGAGTGAAAATGTCAAAGCAAATGGGATAACATGCTCACAATAGTAAAAGTATATCGCTGTCGTTTTACTTTTGAAATGTTTTATAAATTGAAATTATTTCTAAACAAAACTTTTAAAAAAAATGTGTTGCCCCAGTCTTTTACTTCTATACCTTCTTCAGCCATTGTAGTTTGTGACTTAACTGCTTTACATTCTGAAGCATTTAGCACATTGCATAGAATTCATGTTGTTCAAAACATATTCTCTTAACTTATTTTCCACTTAAATGCAGTGACTTCCCAACTGCCGGAAAACCCATGAAAAATGAACTCCTTCATTTGGAGCACTGACCTATTGGCATCCAAGGCCATTCTAGCCATGTCAGCTATCCTGTGGTTACATGAAACGAAAAAAACATTCTCAGCTGCCTGAACACTAGTCTGTCTAGACTCATCCAGGCAATTCTATCCTTCCCCACACAGTCTTACCTGTATTATCCTTTCTTTACAGCCTTCAAATATTGATTGCTTTAGCTATTCCTGAAATCTTTAAGCTCTTCTGAACCTCAGGAACATGAGCTGCTTACTCAACCTTTTAGTACATCATATACTATCTCAGATGATAAGTTATCGTGTGATTTTGATATGTGTTTATCTATATATACACACACACACACAATCTTCAAAAAATCATGCTATATCTGGAAAAGTACTCATCATAGCCATATATATATATATATATATACACACACACACACACACATATATAAGGGTATAAATAAATATAAATAAGTGAACCATGAGTCAAAAGCAAACAAATTTTTTAAAGTTAACAAATAAACACAATTAAAAAAAAAAAAAAAACAAACTAGGCTGTCTCTCAGTTCTGGTAACAATGGGATTTCAAAGTAAAATGTCATTTTACCTCTGAATCTTAGCTTCCTCATCTATAAAATGAGAATGCATCTACCTATCTATGTCATATGGCTGTAAGAGATTTCAGACAAACTTAAGGGACTAAAGAATGTTCTACTGTGACCTTCACATGTCCTTGTCTCTGGCAGTTATTTCTTCCCAACCTCTTATACATGATCTTAGACCCTAATTTCTGCCCCTTTTGATAAAACCCAGACTGTCCAAACAATATCTACAAGAACAATTTACACCTCTTCCAAGAAGTGCCTTTACCAAAACTAGCTGAACTTCAGCTGACACTCCTGCCAAAGCCCTATAAAAATTCTGCCTCCCTTCCCTAAGCTCACAGTTTCTTTAGAGACTTCCCATGTTTGACAATTTTGAATAAAGGCTTATGCTAATGAGTCCCTGGTTGATTTTCTTCCTGGGAGAATAAAATGGCAGAGCATAGCAGTGGTTTTTAAATGCCAATCCATAGGCCAGTTGCATTAGAGTTCTTTGGAGAGATTTTAAGAAATAGTAATAATGGGCTCCTCTCACACTTTCTGCGGTGTCTGGCCAGGAAATGATCCTTTTAAAGCTCTTTCTGAAACAAAGTAAGTTTGCGCCCACATGAAGACAAAAGTTTTGAAAAGCCATAAAGGGCTAATGAAATACAAGACAGTAAGAGATCTATGCATTAGTAGTTTGCTTCGTTTGAACTGCTGAATGATTCTCTTAAAAGTTAAAATCCCATACACATTATTTCTTCATTGATACAATCGCCTGATCTCTGAGAATGGAAACCCCCTTGAGACGGAATGCAGAACAGACACTTCTGTGCTGCGCAAGGACCTTCTTGTATCTCGCACTAAAATAATTAACAGGGAGATGTTCTCTAAAAAAAAAGGGAGCTAATATCCCAGCAGGTCATATGCTTGAAGTTATTTTCAGCAGAGAGAATAAAGGTGAGCCAATTCCTCTTCCATTCGGTTTCCCTCTGTCTCTGGGGTAGGCCTTTATATTCCTCACCTTAGTCAGAAATCCACACATCAGGGACAGAACTTGACATTCTTAACATTAGAGCTTAACCAACAGAGCTAAAGAGCCAAAAATGATCTATCATAGCTTAAAATAAAAAGCAGTTCACCTGACAGAATGCCAGCATATCTATCAATATATCCAGAAGCTAAAAAGTATAACTCGATGCTGCTCATCGCCTAAATCTATAACAAAGAAACTGAACACAAATTGGCCTCCAAACAATAACTTCAATATTTTATGAAGCCCTGGGATATTTATCAAGGCATAAAATTAAAATATATTATAACTTCCTGAATTATTAAATGGAAAGGAACATGACAAAAACTGTTGCTCATCTGAGAGACGAGAAAACAGCAGGCTGCTTATTAAATTTAATTGTTGTTGGAAGAATTTGAATAAGAAATGAACTGTGTCTTTTAGCTTCAAGTTGTTCATCTGATTTTCAAGGTCACCTGCAAGAAATAGGAACGTCTAAAGCTTCAACAAAGGCAAAGGTGATAGGCTTTACCTGTCATGGCCTGCTGGTCATCCACCGTTAACTTTAAACTTTTTCCTCGACGGACCACACGCAGTGTGTGCCATTCGTTATCATTGAGGTTATAGCCAGCAAAAAGGGTCTCGGGACCTTTGCCTGTAGAATATGCCAAACAGTCATTATGGACACTCAGAATCAGTCAAGCAAATGACCGTCACAGAGAGTGATAGAAAGAGACAAAGAAAGGGGGGAAGTGAGGGAGGGGGAGGAGAGAGAAGAGAGAAAGAAATGAGAGAAAGAGGAGAGAAAAAGAGAGAGGAGAGACTGGCTGGATCAATTCTCAAGCCCACTAGAGTCACAGCAAGCAAGGAAAATTACCAATGAACAGATATTCAGGTGTAACGGTTTAAGAAGAATCTTTAACACTATGCATCAATCAAAGACAAACAAATGCACCTGTTGTCATAAATAGGCACACTCAACACAGCAACACGCCCAAATTTGCAGACTTTCCCCTCTCTTAGAAACGTTCTTGTTTTGCACCATCCCTTTTTTCTTTTCCTTTTTTTTTTTTCCCTAATGAAGCAGATAACAGTCATAAGACATCTGGCCTTGGGGAGAGATCTGACCCTAGGCCATTAGCTAACAATTTTCAGTGAATGGCACCTGGTTGATTAGGCCCTGGCAAGAAGGTTGCTCTGGGTATTAGATTGCGTGATGACTGCTCTTGGCACTTATATCATGTACCTTCAATATTCACCAGGTTCTTAAATTTTTGGAATGTTGTGCCTGAGGACTAAGTCTAGTGAAGGCTCAGAGAGTGGGTATAGGTAAAAGTACTGACTCTTAAGAAGTGAAGAACGTCAAGAAAAACACTGCCTATAAAGGGCCAAGTGTTGAATGGGAGGAGGAACAATGATTAAGGAATGGTACCAGGAAGTGATTTCCAGCTAAGGACCAAAGGAAAAAGAGCCAGCATTGTAAGCAACTGAAAAAGTAATTGCAAGTGAACCTATGTAAACCTGTGCAAGTTGAATTTAAGTTGTCTTCGGACAGAGAGACTATACCAGGAAGTATCTGTTGACATTATTGAAATAACAAATTAGACAAGTGTCTCTCTTCCACATAAAAACAAAGGAAAAAAAAGAACTTTTAATAAAACTGAAAATGTTTTATTAAAAATAAGTCTTGCTAATAACTTGATATTTTGATTCATTAAAAAAAAATCATGACTTGTTAATGATACATTTTTTTTGGTGATGGGTTCCCCCCACCTTTTTTTTTAAAATGTACTGATATTTCTTGCCAAACTAAAATGACTAAAGACAGGACACTGAGTTACACGACTTTCAGTTGATTCAGGATCAGGGTGGGGTTCACAATTTCTTCCACCAAATTCTACCAGACAATCTAGCCAATGTCCAAGGATCATAGGATGGTGTATGAAAATGCCAAGAAGAAGGAGAGAGAAAAGAAACAAAAATAAAATAGGGAACCAAGTACTAGAAGAAACCTCAGCAGTCTGTCCAACAAGACATCACTGCTTTAATCCTGCAGACTACTATCCTGATTTCTCTCTTCGGATGTTATTGATGAAACAAGTTCTGTCTTCATTGTTTGAGGTTTCTTTGAGGCTTAAAATGAGCCAGTGATATAAGTTAAATTTTGCAGGATGATTTGCTTCTTGTCTTGGGTTTCCCTGGTGGCTCAGGTGGTAAATAATTCACCTATAATGCAGGAGACCCAGGTTCAATTGCTGGGTCAGGAAGATCCCTTGGAGAAGGGAATGGCTACCCACTCCAGCATTCTGGCCTGGAGAATTCCATGGACAGAGGAGCCTGATGGGCTACAGTCTGTGGGTTGCAAAGAGTTGGATATAACTGAGCGACTAACTCTTTCAATTTTAAACAGAACCATCATTAAGATTAGTAAGCATTTCTTTTTGTTTCTTTAGAGAAGTTAAATTGCATCTGGACACATGAATAAAAACTAGTTTAGATAGGACAGTTTGGAGAGAGTGATCACTAAATAACTAGAGGAAGCCTGTGCAACAACTGTAGTTCAACAGCTGCAAAAATGCTTTGAGACCAAATGTTGAAAGCAAGTTCCAGGTTCAAAGGAACTCTTTCTAGTTTCAACAGTGAAGTGTTTAATAACTGCAGAATCTTAGCATCCTACTGGCAGCAAGGGCCATTCTGAGTTTTGATTTTTTAAAAGAGAATATATCATTTTTAAAGCTATTTTTATAGGGTGGATCTTTTTTTCTTAGAAATGTGTGCTTTTGAAGCAGTCTCACTCCCATTCTCTTAAGTGTTTTGTCAAGAAAAAGAAGCATAAGGGTGATATCATCATTATACCCCATTCTGGGCTTGATCTTGCAGTGAAATCATAAAGCTTTATCCATGACAATAGTTTCCATAACAACAGGCACAAAATCCAATTAAAAATAACCCTTTGGTTTATGAAAATCTCTGTGGACCAACTTCAAGCTCCTTCCCTGCATTATTAAAAATGTGAAGAGATGATTTGGAAGAGACTTTTTTTTTAATGCACTTGATATTCTCAGTTTAAAACAATGTTATCTATGTGATGTGAAATGTCATGGAGAGTGAGCTGGACAGGGAATTAAGGATTGTGGTTGCTGGTCCTTAATTTGCTACTGAGAAGGAAGTTGGGACCTGGTAGATGTTTGTTATATACCAGGCACTTTATTAACTTATTTCATCTTTACATTATTATTTTGCTGATGTGAAACTGAAGGCCTAGAAAGCTAAAACAACTCAGCCCAAGGTCACATAGCTAAAATGTGATAGAAATGTCTTCTCTCCTAGGTCTGACCTAGGATAATTTATCCTCTGTTGAAATTTTGAAATCAGAGTCATTTGTCCCCATGGCAGAATTATAGTCATTCAAACCATTAATGATCTGAATTCTTTTTGAAATTTCTTTTTCCTTTTGGGATATCAAATCATGTCTCATTGATTCTAACCTTTCTCCCAGCATCAGTGTGTATGCTAGGGAGTGAATAGTCACAGAACTGCGGCAGTGGTTAATTATTATTTTAAAATGGTGGAATTATTTTTTTTCCACCTGTAATCTCACATAAAGAACATAAAAATCACATAAGGGGAAGTTTCTATTCTGTTAAAGAAGAAAGCTAACTTGTCCCCTAAGGCATCACCCAGAAGCCCTGGACTCTGCAGAACCCTCCGGGGTGGAGGTGAGGGGTGGTGCGGAAGGGCGCTCATTTCTTCCTTTAGGAAAATGATGAGTTTCTTATTAGAAAATTCCAACAAAGGCTTTTAAAAATCATTTGCAAGTAACTTTTTCTTTTCAAAGTTAGATTAGGAAAAAAGATTTTTCACTGAATTAAAAAAAACAATTTTTCTAGAACATAATTTATTATATTACCAAGGTCCAGAATTATTAAAAGCTACTCTTTTTAGTCTACCTATATTATCAGCTCTTTAATATGCATTTTCAATACTCTTTTTAATTGCAAAGTCCAAATTCATAAACTCTTTCCTGAAGATTTTACAGGCTATTTCCTCTTATGTCATGTGAATTATAGAACCGATTGCCTTTCCTTATTTCTTTCTATTTATCATGAAATCAAGATTTAGGATATATGCTTACTTGCAGCAATTTGATTCTTTTCTTTAAGAAAAAAAACAAAATTGCATATTGACCTTTCTCCCTAATTAATTATTTTTGCTAATCATTTTATATTCTATTTGAAAGTATTTTGTCATAAATCAATAAATGAATTTATTTAATGAAGAAAAGAATAGCTTCAAACAGATGTGCAAATAACTAATTCAGCTCTCCCATTTTACAGATAGCTCCATGGGAGGTTAGTTGACATGTATGTATACAACATCATTGATCATTTCAGATATTTTTGCAAGTGTATTTTAAATTTATTTTAAACATTTGTTTCATATTATTTCATGAATATTTCAAATTTACTTCACATTCAAGATGTATATAATAGCAATTTTGGATCCTTTTGTAAGAAAGCTTTCTGTGCAAATGTTCTGTGAAGTATATTCATTGTTTTTTTTTTTTTTTAAATGTAAGGGGGGAAATAACATTAAAGGACAATAGTGAAGATTAAAACAAAGCTAAGAAGTCTAGGAAGCAATGTCATTAAGGATGTCTAGTAGACTGTAATGACAGCTGTCCCTAGAGTTGAAAGTTGGATGCAGCTTGATATCTATAGGTCATTCCACCCCAAAACAAGGAATTTCACCTTTTTCTCAAGTGCACACGGGACCTTCTCCAGGATAGATCACATCCTGGGCCATAAATCTAACCTTGATAAATTCAAAAATATTGAAATCATCCCAAGCATCTTTTCTGACCACAATGCAGTGAGATTAGATATCAACTACAGGAGAAAACCTCTCAAAACTTCCAACATATGGAGGCTCAACAACACACTGCTGAATAACCAACAAATCGCAGAAGAAATTAAAAATGAAATTCAGTTATGCATGGAAACGAATGAAAATGAAAACACAACAGCTCAAAACCTATGGGACACTGTGAAAGCAATGCTAAGGGGAAAGTTCATAGCAATACAAGCTCACCTCAGGAAACAAGAGAAAAATCAAATAAATGACCTTACTATACACCTAAAGCAACTAGAAAGGGAAGAGATGCAGAAGCCCAGGTCTAGTAGAAGGAAAGAAATCTTAAAGATCAGGGCAGAAATTAATGCAAAGGAATCAAAAGTGACCATAGTAAAAATCAACCAATCCAAAAGCTGGTTCTTTGAGAAGATAAATAAAATTGACAAACCGTTAGCCAGACTCATCAAGAAACAAAGGGAGAAGAACCAAATCAACAGAATTAGAAATGAAAACGGAGAGATCACAACAGAAAACACAGAAATACAAAGGATCATAAGAGACTATTATCAGCAACTATATGCAAATAAACTGGACAATTTGGATGAAATGGACAAATTCCTAGAAAAGTACAACTTTCCAAGACTAAACCAGGAAGAGATAGATAATATTAATAGACCCATCACAAGCACGGAAATTGAAACCGTAATCAGAAATCTTCCAAAAAAACAAAAGCCCAGGACCAGATGGCTTCACAGCTGAATTCTACCAAAAATTTAGAGAAGAGCTAACACCTATTCTACTCAAACTCTTCCAGAAAATTGCAGACGAAGGTAAACTTCCAAACTCATTCTATGTTTTGATTTTTAAAAGTTCTAGACTTAAGGGCTGCAAAGCTTAGACTCATTACATACCCTTTAGGTAACTGTTTCCTTCCACTGGTATTTTTTAAAGATGCTAACTACATAAATGGATCATCAATATGAGGTACCCTATTTCTCACTATAGTTCAAACTAGTTGGTTCTAGATTTCCTTTTTGTTGCCTTAAATATTAAATGTAAGTAATTTCTATATGTAACAACCTAGGGATTTGAGGAGCTAATCTGTTTGCTCAATTAAGCTATTTAAATATGGGGATTTGAATAAGTATTTCTGCAAAACCACAACCCAGCAAACTAGATGATGGGTAGGTAGGAATTCATTTAGTTTGCCTTCTAGAAATGATCTATATTCATTTTATTAAGAATAGGTTGTGCCTTTTCAACACAGCTATGTGGGCTAAAGATGGGCATCACATGAAAGTGGAGTTTCTACAGTACTTCTATAAATAATAACAAAAAAATTCACACTGCCTTAGGGATATAAATTGGTTCTATCTTCATACATAACTGGTTTTTTTTTTTTTTTAGATCATTAAATTGCCGAGAGCACCCAGCAACTGAATTAGAAGTTATTACAGCACCATACATCTTAGAATTGGGAAATTTTGAAACCAAATGTTCCATGTTATATCTGAAATTTATCTAGTCTCATTTAACTAGTCTTATTCATTCTGGATTATGTGGAACCCATGTGCTTGTGCTTAGTCGCTCAGTCATGTTCGATTTTTTGCCTATCCCTTCTTCAGAGGATCTTCCTGACCCAGGAATCGAACCAGGGTCTCCTGCATTGCAGGTGGATTCTTTACCAGCTGAGCTAGCCTACTAATTTAGTTTAAAAATTATTTTGTGCCAAACACTGATCTCAACATTGGGAATGTCCCAAGTTAGATTTTCAAGGAGCTTTCTATAGTTTACATTCTAGTAGATCTAATAAGGGTCAAAATACTTCTGGCAATGGACCAAATGAAGTTCTGGGAGTTGGTGATGGACAGGGAAGTCTGGAGTGCTGCAGTCCATGGGGTCGCAAAGAGTTGGACATGACTGAGCGACTGAACCGAACTGAATGGACCAAATAGAAAATATATTCTGCTTTGCCAAATTTGGTTGTCATTGCAATTACTTAACATTGCTATTGTAGTGCAAAAGCAGACATAGACTATACGCAAACCAATGGATATGGCCTTGTTTCAATAATTATTTGTTTAAACAGTAGTCCAGCTTATAGTTTTCAGGTCTCTGTAAGAGACACATAAATAAACAAATTCCCTTTTTCTCCTGAATCTTCACATTGAGTATTAAAGAAATAAGCAATGGAAAAATAGTCATGAGTTTGAGTCTGGAGACCAGAGTTTTAGATTGACTGTCCCCATTAAATCCAGCATAACATTAATTATTGGAGAAAGAAATCACAACCCACTGTGATGTTCTTAACTGTAAAATCTCAGAGAGGAGCCTGGTGGGCTACAGGCCATGTGGTCACCAAAGAGTCAGACACACTTACTAACTAAACAATCTAAATTATTCTAATTTTGTCTAATGGTACCACAGCTCTTAGTCTGAGTTTTCTTATCAGTACAACAATGACAATCACAAAGACTAAAAACAATTTTAAAAGGCTGTAAATGGCATCAACCATTTGCAAAGTCCTTCTGCTTCTAAAATGTAATTACCTTTCCTGTTCTACAAATGTAGAATAATAGCAGCTTTCATTAAATGCATGACATCTGTGTATGTGTATAAAATTAGGTGTCTATCTAAATCAAAATTTCCAGGTATTAAGCTTTATTTGGCAGTTGACTTTGAGGACTATAGCCCCCAGTGGGAGGCAGGACCCAGTGGGAAGCTGGAAATAAGCCTTGTCATTGTGACAATAATAGGAAGAGAGAAAAGCCAGGAGAAACGGGAGCAAGAGCCACCACCGCTGGGCCTGAGTCACGGCTCCTGGCAACACCACTTACACCTGTAAATGACAGGAGGATGTGCTTCTCCGGTTGTAACTATGACACCTTCAGCCTGCTATCTGACTCTGCCATTAGTTTCTGGTTTTGCAATAACTACTTTAAAAAATAACCAGATTGCTCCTTGAAGGACAAACAAAACTGAAAAAAAGAGTCATCCTTATTAAATGTTTCTGTTTTATCTTTCTCAGTTTTTAGATACTGGGTTGGGAGCAGAATTTTTTGTTTTTATTTTCACATGAATCAGCTAGGAACGCTGATTAAAATTAGAAACCTATAAATGGCACTTTCAGATTAATTTTTTTTTTTTTACAATTCACTAGCCTTACAAGGGGAAGGGCCAACTAAATAATTTCTGAGCCCAGTGAAGACATGCAACTCTAATGTAGCATTTCAGAACAGTAATAGATAAGTATTGATCCAAAAACAGGCCCTTCTAAACACATAGCCCTGAGTAACTGCTCAAACGCCACCCATAAAGAGAATCGAAGTTTTGTGCTTATTTATTTTTAAAGTTTTCTTTTAGTTAGCTCTACGTTCAGGAATATGCACGGAAGACTCCATTTATCAACATACGAGGTACGGTTACATCACCCTCCCCGGTTCGTCAGCTCTTAATGACAAGGCTCTGGGGTGTCAGGAAGGCTGTCTGTCTCAGAGCTGTCTCATTGGCCAGGTCTGGTGCCAATCATGACCCTGGACAGACCAGTCACCCACACAGCCACAAGGCTGATGTTCCAGCCCAGTCAGCTGACTCTTCCTCTTCTCTAATCCTCCTCAGGTTCTTAATTTAGCTGATCCTTGAGAACTACTGAGAATGTTTTTACATTGTCCTTTACTCTATAGGAAAAGAGACATTTATAGACTCCTAAGGACAGACAAATTTCTTTATAGTAAAAATATTACAAATATTCCTCCCTAACTAAAAGGCATGCTCTGTGTGTGTGTGCTGTGCTAAGACATGTCAGTTGTGTCTGATTCTTTGTGACCCTATGAACTGTAGCCCAACAGGCTCCTCTGTCCATGGGATTCTCCAAGCAAGAATACTGGAGTGAGTTGCCATGCCCTCCTCTGCTAGGGGATCTTCCTGATCCGGGGATCAAACGGGTGGGTGTCTCTGATGTCTACGCATTGGCAGGTGAGTTCTTTACCACTAGTGCCACCTAGCAAGCCCAACAAAAAAGTACTGTGAGCAAATAAAATAAAGTTAGACATTAAACTTGGTTCAAAAATGAACAGTAACAACAGAAGGCATTTTGTAAATTTTAAAAAACCACTGGAGAAATGAAATAGTCCCACACTAATCAATTACCCTGTATTCACTTTGGTTAGATTGCTATTTAAGTCTTTCTTTTAAACCTTCTACAGTGTGTGTATCTTGGTCTGGTGCATGCGTTCTCGATTCACAGATCCTCCGAGTTTTTATCCTAGTTCCATGAGTCACTAGCTGTGTGATCCTGGTAAATTATATTAGTTCTCTGTGTCTCAGTATTCTTATCTCTAAAATAAGCTAAGAATAGAAACATTTTACAATATAAATTTAAGGCATTTTAATTACTTAAAATAATGCCTAGTGCATAGTACGCCTTCATTTATCATAATGATAATAATATTATCAGGATTATATTGTCACTATTGTTCTTCTCCCTTTGTTGTTGTTTAGTCACTAAGTCATGTCTAACTCTTTGTGATGCCATGTGGACTGCAGCCCACCAGGCTCCTCCATCCATTGGATTTTCCAGGCAAGAATACTGGGGATTGCCATTTCCTTATCCAAGGTATCTTCCCAACCTAGGTATCAAACCCATGTCTCCTGCACTGGCAGGCAGATTCTTTACCACTGAGCCACCTGGGTTAGAACTTTAGGAAAAATACCCTAGGTCCTATTGTTAAGTGCCTTGAATATGAAAGCCATGCTTAATTATTTATTGAATACCTGTTTAGATTTTGTGAACTTTTTTTTTATCATAGATTGAATACCTCTTGATATTGAATTAAGCCAAACAGTTAATGAAAAGTAACTCCATTAACTTTTAACACCAATCTTCACTAAGATGTGTCAAAAATATAAAGTTTCATCCCCTTGTTTTCATATTTGGCAGCATGGAATCTGATAAGTCCAAGAACTGGAAAACTTGGGCTTCTCAGTTATCTGACTAATTATTTAGACAGCCTTTTTGCTTAGTTCCCTTGAAAATAAATTCAGTGATGTGTAGAGTCTAGGAGAGCAAAATGACCTGAGGCCAGTAGTCAGTAACTTCCAAATGCAAAGAGAGTAGTTGGCTTAGGAATTGGGGATTCAAGGCTTAATCAATATTTAATTATAAGAAAACACAGATCTTGTGTGCAAAGAGGTCTGACCTTGGAGAGCTGCTGGAAATACCCCATAGAGACTCCTCTGCCATTTTTGTAACTCATACCAACACTATCCTACCATCTACAAAATAAACTTTACTATATACAGCTGCCTCCCCTCCTGTTTCATATCTGGCTAGATATCACAGCTCTAAGCAAATAAACAGACAAGGTTTATAAGAAACATTTAGCCTTTACATACAACTTTGACATTGATTGTACCCATTTATGACAGATCAGGATAAATATCTCTGATGTAAATCATTTTCAATGTAAAAAAACATATATTTTAAGAAATACAATTTACCTTTTAAGAATATAACTACAACACAGTAAAAAATGAACACAAATTATATATTACTAAAATAATGTTTTAAAAGAGCTCTTTTTAAATCTAATCTAGCTCAAGTGACTGGTTTAGGAAGAAGCATAATAAAATAAACCTACTATGATGAAAGGAAAAATCTGGACTGTGACTTTATTTTAAGAAAAAAAGGCTGTTTCCAAGAAAAGCTTATCACATTATAGGATAGTCTGCATGTATAAAATTAAGTACTAAACAGTTAATATGATTTTAAGTAAGCATTTTAAACTGAAAATATATTGAGACTTGGTGTAACATGAGAAGAAAAAGATTATATTGATTTAAACTGACAGAAACTTAAACAAGTCTTATGCAATTCCTACACAATGCCAAACTATCTGAATGAAAACAAAAATGGAAAAGCATACAAATATTGAGCATTTTGAAATTTACAAATATTCAATTTGACATCTCATAAACAAAGCCATCAATTGCGATGACAAATGCAAAGATGTTAAAATTAAATAATTTCTCATCCAAATACAGGACTGTTACAGAATTTATTTTTATGAGAAGATCAAGAATAATGTACTTCTGTAAAATTAAAGGACTATTTTAATACTATAATATTATTACTAATAACTAATATTATAGTACTATTAACACTGTAAGTGTATTTGAATATCATTAAATGTTAGACTGGTATTCTTGTAAAAACCTTCTCCCAGAATAAGAAGCACATTAGGAAAACATAAAAATAAAAAGCTAAGCTTCTGTCTTTAAGTTTTTGTTCCTTTTCATTTCACTAGGAAGTCATAACAATGCTTGAACATCTAGCTTTCACTATTGTGGTAAACATTACAGTATCTATTTTTTTAAAAAAGCAAATGCATTCTCAGGAACATAATAAAGGATAATTTGTCTTTAGAATTTTTGAACTATAGTGTCTCATTTGTTTTGATCCTTTTTCCTTTTTTCCTCAGTGAATGCCCCAAAGAAAGCTATGACCAAATGATACATGATAATTTATTCATCATGTAAAAATTAGAATAATATAAATTGTTTTCAAAGTATTGATATGATTTCCTGAATTCTTTATTTTGAATTGCATTATTATAATAACAACTAAATTTAATTTTTCTTTTATTGTATTGATAATTAGCTTATTTATCCAGCTAACTTTTAGTCACTGATTTGAGTGCTATGATTCTATTTGACCATTTATTTTAGTAACTGGTAAAATTACACCAGTTTGAAACTGGATTACACCTTTGTTTGAAGTTGGGACAAAGTCTTCTGAAATGAACGACACGCCTTACTAAACAGGAGCTATTCTAAGATGGCGCTTGCCCACCTATAGCAATGGCTATTAGCAATTAAATCTTATACCAGATTAATTTGGTTAATCTCAGGAAAGAGTGTTTGGAGGTTCCCTGGAGCTGGTCAGCCAGCTGCTAGAAGAAATGTTATATTTGTGTGCTTGCTCCTCGTCAGTCTTGCTACACTAAGATTACTTTAGTTAGGTTTTCATTTGAGTGAGTTAGTGTAAGTGATAATAACTTATACCAGTGCAAAGTATCTTTTCATTTACAGTTATCCCAATCTAGTTTGTTTCTCAAGATCTTGCTCACAGATGCTTCTGATCAGTGTTCATATGATTGCTTTGAGGTCTCTAATGAATCATGATAGAATTTATTTTTGTACATATATGTTTTCTCCCTATTTTTTCGTTCTTCAGCTGGCTCAGTGACCTCAATCTGCTTCATATCACTTCAGTATAAAATCTGAAATAAGTAATGGGTCAGATTTTTCAGTACTGCATGCTATATTAACAAACTGGACATATTAATATTTTTTCAGTATATTGCTGAAGCAAAAAAAAACAACTGTTGCAAAACATTTGCACACAATGACCCTATATTTTTAAAGAAACACATATAACATATTTATTTCAATAGTACTGTGCATAAAATATTTCAAGTCTTATATTTAGACTGACCTCCTGGGAGGGGTGATGGGAGGGTGAAGAATACTCACAACTGTATGAATGATGCATTCAAAGAACAAATAACAAAGAATAATCCAATAGTAAGTATATTAAGAGTAACAGTAATTGAAATATTCTTAGAATTTCTTACTTTACCTTTGGGAAATGGTTTTCATAATGTACTTCTTACCCATCTTGCTCTTTGTTCCCATTGGTCACAAATAAGAGAAATGGATAAGACCTCTAAGCAACACTGAACATTTCAATCTCCAACCTTTTTATGGTCCCATGCATTTCCCGATGATTTAAAGAGCCTTGCTCACTTGACTTACATACCATATGTTTGCCAGTAATGTGTTGAAGAAATTATAATCCTCAAGGGTATTTCATGGCTAAAGTCAAAACACTGTTAATCAGACAGCCTGAAGAAGAGATGCTTGTGGGGAAAGCCCACTGCTCCTACATTACCCTGGAGGTGCGTATACTGACTCTGTGGCCCCCTTCTCTGAGGACAGTTCATTGGATCACCAGTGGGCATCTTCTCCCAAAGTTAAAGTCTGGTCAGTGGCTCATGAGGTGACAGGACTTGAAAGCTCTGCTCAACAGAGCAAGGATAAGTAATGAATCCACTATATTCTCTTTCTAGGGGAGATTGAATACATAGCATACATTTAGTCAACAGTTTAAGGAGCAGCAAAGAAAAAAAAAAAAAAACATGCACAGGAGGAGGTTATGTCCTACATAACCATGAGGTAGGACACACCATGGTAAGCAGAAGACACGAAAAAGTAGAAGCTATAACCAAGCAGAAGCAAGTAAGTAGAGAAGAGAGGAAACTAAACAAAGCTCAGCTTGAAGGCTAATATTAATCATGCCTGATATATTGTTAAGTGGACAAAATGTCTTTTAAATTATGCATCTATTTTAGCAGTTAGCAGATACATAATTCCTATCTAGCGACTAAATGAAGAATTGAAATCCATGATTATATTATTTGTTTCCATATTTTCTAATAGGTAAGTAATTGATGAAGTATAAATTGTTAATGGATTTCTTTTAAGAAAGATTAGGAAGGCAAAACTTCCTGAAAAATTGAAATATATTTATTAAATTACAATATATTCATATATAAAATATTAATATATTTTACAAGTCTACACTTGTAAAATGAGTTATTTGTCACAGCACTTTGTATCATCATTGAACATTAAGGCTGTCCTAAGGATTAGAGGCTATTTTAAACAGAAGTTTTGAGCACATTTTAGTCTTTCTGAGCCTTTAGGATTAACTGTATGAACCTGAATCATAGGGGCACATTAGTAAAAAATATGCTCCAAATACAAACAAACAAACAATTATTGCTTTCTTTAAAATGATTGAACTTCTAGCCATACCTATCACAATGAGACTGGCTAGATTAAAAAAAAATCTTAATAGTAGCTAGCAATGTCTAATTCATATTTTTACCTTTAATTTTTTAGATCAATGACACCTTGCTAAAATGTTACCTCCCTATCAAAAAACAATCAAAAACAAGGCGAGACTCTAACCTATGATGGAAATGGCAAATGTTTTAGAAATCAACTAACTCTAATAGCACAATAGGAACCTCTGATCAACAAGTTGTGGTCTCACAATTTGTGACATTTTGTGGTAGAAAAGAAAATTTCCTTTTCCCAGAAGCCAACGGAAATATCAAGTTCAGAATGTTTCTTCTGAAACATTATAGGCTTTTCTGACAATTTCTACTGTGGCCATAGTTACAATGCTAACTTTCAACAGTGAAAGAGAATTTGATGAATTTGGATAACACAAATCTGGAATTCTGTATTTCTTTGAGCACAGCCATTTGCCATAGTAATAAAGAGATGTTCAACTGACTAAATTTATAACTGAGACTGATTTCATGAGGAATTCTTAACCTGCACCAAAAGAGCAATCTTTTAAAACACTGAAGCATTTTTATTTGCATGCAAGCAATAAGCCAATTAACTGTTTACTAAAATAGACCCAAGTCGTCTACTTACCAAGCTCTCATATGATGATTTTGCACAATCTATGTAGTCATTAAATGTGCACTCTTTATGATTCTCATAATATTAAGAGTGGATAATTCAAATGAGCTTTCCTTAAATTTTATTCCAATTTCGATATTTTTCTAAAGACACTGCCTACACAATGGGCCTTAAGAAAAAGACTCAGCTTTTGCTTCTTTTAGTTATTTGTTTTTCATCAGAAATCTATGGTCTCTTATATTTTTGCTGAAAATCATTCATAAATATTCTTTTCCTTTCCTTCATATATATTTTAAGCTTTAAAAATGACAGCAATGGAAAAAAAAAACAAAAAACACTGCCCTTTTCTGTATGTAAATATTTATCTTTATTCCTTGAGCAGTTCCTCTGCTAGGTGTATGGACAGCACTGATCAGTGAAAAGCAGAGATTGATGGAACTCTGCAAATCAAGGATGCTTGTGTGGAGGCAGAGACAGAGGCTCCTTTTGCAGTTCTCTGCTCTTCAGGCACCAGGCATCTGCTCTGAACTGAATATTTGTTTCATGTTAACAAGAGCCAGCCTCCAGAAATTCCCTCATATCTTTTTAAGTAGTCTGCCAAGTGGCAGCCTGATCAAAGCAATCTAATATGGCTTAAGTGCCACTGGTTGACATTTTACATTCTTTTATTGCTTTCCATTTTTATCTACCTAAAAAAAAAATTGGTGATAACTAATATCCAGTTGATCTTTTTATTCTGGTAATAAAATGATAATACAAAGATCTTATTATCCACTCTGGGCATCCATCATAGTACATTTTCCAATAACACATTACACAGGGCATTTCTTCACTATATCCAAGTCAAAAGTGAGGTTAAGTACTGGGCCTTAGATTTTCTTTTTTTGCAATTCTTAGACAATGAACTGCCAAAAAAAGAAGCTGAACTTCAACCCTTGACACTCTGCCCACATTAACGCCATCTCCAATTTTATTATCTCTGTATCTTAAAGAAATCATTTTCTGTTAAGAAGCCAAACATAGTTGGAAGTTCTGCCTACTGGGATTTTTTTTTTTTCACCCCATAGAGCTTTTTAGTTTTGTAAGAAAACAAGAAGAAGGAGAACAAGAGAAAACAACATTGGAAATGGAGAAGTCAGATGAGTAAATGTTGGTAGGGAGAAAGAGCAGGTGGGCAGAAGAGACCCGTGTATAAGGATTAAATAAACAAAAATAAATAAACAAGAAAAATAAACATCAAAGATCATGGTTCTATTAAAATGTATGTTTATATGGCCACAAACCTTCCTGTGGGAAAGAAGGATATTCCATAATTATGTTGTTGACTTGAAAAGACAAAAAAAAGGGGAAGGCAACATTAACAAAAACAAAAATCACAATATCTTTCTTGCATCTGCTAAGTATTTAAAGTAGTTATTTATATGACAATTAGGATTTGCTTATAGTTGATAGGAGCAAGTTTAGTTTTCAAATTTTCAATGTATTTAAACCTTGAAAGATTATAACACTAACAATTTGTAAGGTTACTAAAAGAAGAGAAAAAGAAAAAACTGAGACTATTAAAACATGCAGTATACTACTGCAGATGCCAAATTATCATAAAAAAAAAAAGAAGCACACAGCCTAATGACTTTGTATGTACTGATAATTGGGCAGCAAATTTCTCAAGCTACATACTTTGGCAGACAAAGAGGATGCAGGATAAAACCAATGTCATTTTTATTATAATAATACTACAGACTCTACTAATAATGCATTTGAGAAAATGTCACAGGGAGTAGAAGTTTTCTTTGGCACTTTTTACACTTTTTAAAACACTTAGGTCAATTAACACTATCCGCTAGGCAAGAGACCCTCATACAGTCACTTTTCATGCAAATAATTAATATGTTAGTCACAAAGCACTAGTCCGTCCGACTTGGCCTCTTTTAGTAATAGCCTGGTATTAGTGTATATCTCTATAATACATAACTATTTTTGTAAAATCTTCTATAACCAGTCCTTTTTTCATTAATCAAATAATTGTTCTTTATGTTAAAAGAATGTGACTCTTTCCTTTCCCATCTACCTTTATTGAAGTAAGTTTCACTGTCCAGGGAAGACATTATCCGCACTAAAAGATGGTGGTTCTTTTAGCAACTTCCATATAAAATTATTTTATGATGGTAGATTGTGGTTCTCCATGTTGGAGTTGACTGAAGAGCCAAGAATAATCTGACTATCCTGGATAGATGAGAATGGAGGGCTGTAGATATAATACACTTCTGTGTTTGCTTTCCCCTCCATAAATTTTCAAATACTGACCTAACCTAATACCAAGCTGTAGATAATAAATATATCTTAGCAATGAAATAAGCTAATGGACATCAAAGAACTGAGTCCGGTCTGGGATTGTGTGCAGAGACATTCCATTTGTAATCAGAGAGATCAAAGCATACATTTTGACACTAACATGACTGCTATTCACAAAGATGGTTCTTTAAAAAAAAAAACCCTCTTCACACATGAAAATAAGCTTTTTATTTTTAAATAAAAATGGGCTATTTCCTTCCATTTAAAAATTCTTGACAGCTCTTCCTATTAGGGGAGGGAGGGATAGTGGCAACAAAGAGTTTGACAGAAATGGTTCCTGAAATTCAAATCGGCCTTTTCTAAGAAGAACCTTAACAAAAGACTTTGTTCGGCCTGTCTGTGGAAGAGTGCATTGCTGCATCTAAACTACTGACACAGGAAGGGCTGAAAAAGAAATATATCTGCCATCTTGCAGTCCTACAGGTCTGAATACATTTCAGTTTCAGACAAACTCATGGCTTGTAGAGGATAAATGTAATAAATCAGTCTTTCATTAAACTACAAGTTATACTGAGATACAAGTATTTTATTTATATTTCATTATGAGTATGAAATACAGTCCAGGTGGAAATCTCTGCTTATTTAATCACTGTGAGTTAGATTTGCATTATTTAAAATGTAAATTCCCTCTATCCTCAAAGTTGATTTCTTGATGGAACTTGGAGTTCTGGGTATATCTGCTCATTATTCCCCATATAAAACAAAGGCAAAGGAAATAAAAACATTACCTGATCACTGAATGTTCTTTCCAGTGACTGCTGTCAAGTTAAGGCATTTGCAGTCCTGTCCACAGTATGCACTGAAAGCTCATAATCATTGGTTTAATTCAAGTAAGATTAAGGGTAAGATATTATCTTTAAAAAGGGGGGGGGGAATCCACTAACCATCTAAGACCTTTGTCCTCAAAAGTGTTATTCTGTGAAATATCTAGAGAAAATATTATACTTAGCATCAGTCTTATAATAATAAGCCAAATAAAGAGAAATATCTAATGAGGATAATTAGACCATAAACGTGTATTTTAAAATGATATAGCTAGAGAACACAGAAGCACATTTGATGGAGCAATTTCCATTATATACTAGAGTTCATGTAGCCACATTTTGTAAATCTAAAAACTCATGCATTATTGCATACCTAATATAAATAAAGCAGAAGTCTAGAAAGAAATAGTTTCCTCACACAGATTTAAGATCCAGGAAGCATCCAGAACATCTACAGCTGCCTTGAGTCACAAATCTGGCCTCAGAAAAGGGTTTTGTGAGTTGTTACTTTGCCTGTATTTACAGTCCAGAGGTGAAAGCAAGCTAGATCATGGTATTAGATTGGTAAATCTGTGCTTCTTTTCAGAGCGTGGTAGAGATGGAGTTTGAAAGGAGATGATGCATATTTGAAAAAATTCCACTTGTGTGAGAGCTCTGAGAGATTAGATCAGGAACTAGAGCCTGTTTGAAATGATTTTTAATGCCTTGCTGCTGCTGCCGCCGCCAAGTTGCTTCAGTCGTGTTCGACTCTGTGTGACCCCAATGACGGCAGCCCACCAGGCTCCCCCGTCCCTGGGATTCTCCAGGCAAGAACACTGGAGTGGGTTGCCATTTCCTTCTCCAATGCATAAAAGTGAAAAGTGAAAGTGAACTCACTCAGTTGTGTCTGACTCTTAGCAACCCCCATGGACTGCAGCCTACCAGGCTCCTCCATCCATGGGATTTTCCAGGCAAGAGTACTGGAGCGGGTGCCATTGCCTTCTCCGTTTTAACGCCAAATATGACAGTTTAACAGCTTAATTTTTTTTTTTTTACCAATCATGATTCTGTTACCTTTTTATTGTTATAATTGGAAAGATAGTCTTGTATGCTCCTTTAAAATGAATATTAAAATATTTTAAAGACAAATCTGAGTTATCAGAAGCATGCTTTATAAGCTTATTGCTTTTGTAAACTGAAGACCGTTTTGTTCCTCAGAGGATGACTTACTGCCATTTGGATACACAGCCAAAGGTTTTGGGAGTGCATTCCATCAACTCACATGCAGCATAGTCCAAGGATATAAAAAGTATATATTTTACAGAATAGGACAATGAAAGATTAGAAGCTTGTTAGAATCATTTTAGTTAAATAGCTAACATTTTTTTTTTATATTGGAGGAGATTCCTTAATGTGGTCAGCAAAACCTGGAAAAGAAAAACCTAAATATTTATGTAAAGAAATAAATTCACTCAAGATAATGCTACAACTCAAAATAAAATCACAGTCCTTACATCCTTTCAAGTTCTCTAGTCCAGATTTAAAAAAAAAACAGTCCATGCATCTTTTCTATCTTATCACTTGGCATGCATATCACAGATTTGAAGGGTTTTGGTTATTTTTGCAGATATATGATTAGGATGTAAAAATTCATTATGTAAATACTCTCAGTAAACCAGAAAAACTTTAGATAAGTCATATTCTGTGTGTGTGTGTATATATATATATATGTATATATATACACACACATATATATATATAAAACTTGGAAAAACACACATTTTTCCATGTAAAATTTTAGTTGAATTTAGAAGAGTTCAATAGTAACTTTCAAACGAAAAGGATTTTTTGTCTATGTTTGATTTAAGATATAAAAACAGAAAGTGAAGGAAGTTAAGATCCACAGCATTTTATCCTAATTTGGTTATGAAGAGAACTACTGGAGTCCAAGATTTACCAAAATACAAATGCTGTCAGCTTTATCCACAGGTCTACAGAGGTGCCAATACCTTCTGTTACAGGATATTTCTCACCTCTTTTTCCCACTTAGAGGTAGGAACTGCAGCAGGAACATCTTCAGCTGGACAGATTTAAAAATGAATTTTTACAACCCAGATGATGGACTGGTGTATTTCAAAAGTGAACTCATGAGTTTTATAAACAACTCTCTCTTGCTCTCTCTTTTGTTTTTCTTCACTAGCTACATCATAATGGAGGAATAACATTTTAAAAATTTTGAATAGGCACTTACTGGAATTACAGTTAATCCTGATACAATCTAGATGGGGAAGAATAGATGAAAAATGAAAATTTATCCTTCAAGGTAATAGCTGCAGACATCCAATAAAATCACAGTCCACCCTTCCGGGGACAGACACATGCAAATATGGCCACTCCATATCATTTATTCTTTACATACGTCTAGAACCCAGATTCTTTGTTATAAAACTTCACCATTGGAAACAACAGGAGATGAATTTTTTTTTAAATGGCCAAATCAAACAAAGCTACATGGTGACAAATCTAAGTGAAATAAAGAATTGTTAACTGTCAAAGATGCTTGGCTTAGACTGGCTGCAGCTTTCTCCCCATCTGTGAAAGAACAAATCACTGTTTTCAATTTAATTAAAAAGTGCTCCATCACAATGGGGAACAGTGCAAGCTCAGCTAGGCTCAGACATCTTGGACCTCCAAAATCTATTATCCCACAAAGGCCAACAGAATGCTTTAGAATTGTGATGGTCAAATGGACAGCTAGTTGAAATTATTCTCATTTCACTCTAATGCATTTATTATTATCCTTGCTGCTGTTGTTACTATTACTTGATTGGACAAAAAAAGTAACAGCCAGGAGTTAGCTGGATTCCACGCTTTGTATTAACTGGAGAAGGTAATAAACACTTTATTCCCTTTAGAAACTCTAGTGGCTAAGGAGTAGTGTCATTCCCGGGAGTACACAGGCCTGTTCCTCTGTTAGGCACTATGTTATCTCTGTGTAGTAAGTTTCATGGTTATTACTGCTCTTGATTTTTCTTTTCTTATACTTTCTTCTTACATAAAAGCAGATTCCCCAAGAATGGAATGTTTGATATGAATAGCAAAGATTATAATTATAAGGGTTATCTTTAAAGGACCATGTGGGGTGTTTTATGTTTATTTTATATGTAGATAAATATTTGTTGGATTTGGTAGTTGTATTTAATGCCTTTGGGGAACATGAAAAATACAAACCTAGATTCTGTTTCCATATAGCTGAGTTTGTCATGTGTCGTCAACCGCATCAGAAAAGTGGTGGCAAACAGCCAAGGATCAGCATCTACACAACTCTTTCCACAGAATGCTTTGCTGTCAGAAAATTCCCATGAGTGTGTTCACCTCCTCTGGCTAACAGCCCCTTTACTGAAACTAGGCAATTTTGATGGGCTTGTAGTAACCTATCATTGTCACTAGAGGGAACTCTAACAGAAGAGTAAAAAAGTATTACGTGTTCTTCAGCAAAAAGAATAACAACCTTATTATTGGACTTTTTAACTTAACATTAATTGAATGTAATTGTATGCAACAAACTACTAATGAAACAATTTTATATTTTATGAGCTACTATTCTGCCCAGCACAGTTTGATATAGGTGGGGTTTCACAAATGCCATACCTCATCACATTTTGCTACACTTTTCGTAAATCTATGTAGTCTTGAATTTTATTTTTCTCTTTCTGTTTATTCATTATTGTGTGTGTTCAGTACTTCCAGGAAATACAGTAAAACCTCATTAATTTGTACTCCTGTTATTTGGAGTTAATTATAATATTGAAACTTATTGGGCAGAACATTTGTAATTCTTCATTTGCTATGAGCAGAGATTGCCTGAGAAAAATGAAACAAATTGTGAAAGGTCAAGTTTGGAAAGGAAACTGATTTCAAGTACACTGATGGAGCAATTTCTGTGAAACAATGTGCTAATTATGGATAATTCGTAACCACCCATTAACATTAGTCTTGTAAGACCTTTCCTTAAGATTTTTTGAGCTACTGATTTGTGTTTTTGAATGTATTTGAAAACAAATATGTTTCCTTTTTTTTTTTAGTCTACAATTCATACTGTTTCTTAATTTGGCCTGATTTTCCCCTAGATTTTATCCAGTTTGGTGAGGTTTTACTGTAGTGACTCTTTCTGAATGCTACAATTAAGCAGGAAAGCATTATTTTTCTGTGGAAGAGTCTGTGTTTTTTAGTGTTCTCATGGCTGCTTGCTGAGGGCCGCAGACTTTGGGCATTGAAGGGTTGTGGATTGTTGTTTGATAGCAAAATATCACCACACAGTATTTCCAAACAGAAAAGATGGGATACCACGAAGGTTGACCGTTCAAAGGAGAAGCCCAAGGATAGATAAAGAGCAACTGTTGATCTAGATCACAAACTCGATATGTGACATTTTATAGCATGTGCTATCCAAGGCAAAGTTGGTGGATTTTTATTTTATCTGAAAGGATTTTATCTATAACCAATCAGAATGTCAGTCAAGGTAAAAATAGGAAATTCAGTTTGAGCATCATCAAGCATAAATAATTCATATTTTCTATTAATCTCATTAATGCATATGGCTTCCCTTTTAAGAACCCTCAGTGGAAGGAACCACAAAACAGTAAATTATGTTAAACAATAGAAAAACAATAAAAAGATGTCCCCAAAACCTAAATGAATTTAAATAATGGAGATGAGACTATTAAGTGTTTTAACTTTCCATGGCAAACAGGCTACTTGATTAATGTTTGCAGGCAAAACTGAACAAAAAGTGAAAAGTGTTAGTTCAATGGGGGAAGGCGAGTTGTTACCTAGGTTGACCGTCAGTTTCACACGCCCTGCGTCCAGCTCCAGGCGGAGGGTGTCTGCTGAGTCTCTGGAGGTGGTTGCCATGAGAATGCCATATGCACGTTGGGATCGAAACCGTAAGGACACATCCTCAGCCTCCGTGTGCATCACCACCGGGAGCTGGATTTTCATAAACATACTCCCATCATAGCTCAGGACCGTTGCTTCTATAGTTGGGAAATAAGCATAAAATCTCTAGGTCAGTTTAATACATATAAACTTTGAAAAGGAAAAGCATGACCTCTTATAGGTTTCCATAGAGAAGACAAGACACAAACTCAGCTCATCTTTTTCCAAAATGAGCAATTTTTTTTTAAACTGTTAAAAAAGAAGTATCTGTTGCATAGATACTGGGGTCTGCTGTAGCCTTTATTAAACCTCTGATGGACAGGCCACTGTAAGTCTAATTATTAATCTTTAGGAAACTTGACCCTTCAATTAACTGAGTCACAATTGCATTGTGGGCCATCAAAAACCTTGCATTATTAATGAGCATCTAAGGTCAATATTCGTTCACTTCACTTTATTGTCTGTGATATTTATCACTTGTAATATGACTTCCTGGTTAATTATACAGAACCATGCAGCATTCACTTTTGATTAATGTGGAAAGTTCATGCAGACTTTGTTAAAAAAACATTTATTATGTGTGATGTATTATAATAAACCATTTTTTTCCCTGAAAAAAAAAAAAAATAAAAAAAAAATAAAAAAATAAAAAAGAAGTATCTGTTAAAGTCCCAAAGCAGAGGTGGCTGCACTTCCCTTTCTGTACCTAAAACAACTTCTATCTATAGGATTCATCATGTTGGATGACTCATGTTCATGGATGCATATCTCTTTTCAAGAACAGAGATCATATTTTGTGTGTGTCTGTGTCTGTGTGCACAGCCACAGAACCTGAAGTACTTACTAGCTACTATTTATGCTTAGCTACTATTATATGGCTAGGCCACTGATCAGCTCTGTGAAATTAAGCTTGGCTCGAATCCTTCACTCGCAAAATGAGAGGGTGCTACTAGAGCATCTCTAAGGGCTCTTCCTACCTCAGAAGCTCATGATTCTAAGGAAAGTTACTTTTATCATTTTTAAAAAACAATTTGTGCCCCGATACAATCAAAAAAGAAACACTAAAATTATGGCTTAAATACAGGAATCAAGTCAACACTTTTCCAAAGGTGATGTTCAGAAACAGAAGAAAAATTGGTACTACCAAACAACAGGGAATACATGTTCTGAGTCACTGGGGTGAACAAGGAAATTCATTATCACAAAGACACAAGCTGTAACTTCATATTAAAGTTCATTTGCAGATAAGGGGTAACTTAAAGCATTACCTGTAAGCACCACCCTGGCATTCTGAAAAAATTAAGCTAGTGCCGAAATGTCAATAACTATTCATGCAAAGATAGGCTCAATAAAGGACATAAATGGTATGGACCTAACAGAAGCAGAAGATATTAAGAAGAGGTGGCAAGAATATACAGAAGAACTGTATAAAAAAGATCTTCGTGATTCAGATAGTCATGATGGTGTGATCACTCACCTAAAGCCAGACATCCTGGAATGGGAAGTCAAGTGGGCCTTAGAAAGCATCACAAAAAACAAAGCTAGTGGAGGTGATGGAATTCCGGTTGAGCTATTTCAAATCCTGAAAGATGATGCTGTGAAAGTGCTGCACTCAATATGCCAGCAAATTTGGAAAACTCAGCAATGGCTACAGGACTGGAAAAGGTCAGTTTTCATTCCAATCCCAAAGAAAGGCAATGCCAAAGAATGCTGAAACTACATCACAATTGCACTCATCTTACACAATGGCAAAGTATTGCTCAAAATTCTCCAAGCCAGGCTTCAGCAATATGTGAACTGTGAATGTTCAAGCTGGTTTTAGAAAAGGCAGAGGAACCAGAGATCAAATGGCCAACATCCAATGGATCATAGAAAAAGCAAGAGAGTTCCAGAAAAACACCTATTTCTGCTTTATTGATTATGCCAAAGCCTTTGACTGTGCAGATCACAATAAACTGTGGAAAATTCTTAAAGAAGTGGGAATACCAGACCATCTGACCTGTCTTTTGAGAAATCTGTATGCAGGCAGGTCAGGAAGCAACAGTTAGAACCGGACATGGAACAACAGACTGGTTCCAAATAGGAAAAGGAGTACGTCAAGGCTGTATATTGTAACCCTGCTTATTTAACTTGTATGTAGAGTACATCATGAGAAATGCTGGGCTGGAAGAAGCACAAACTAGAATCAGGATTGTAGGGAGAAATATCAATAACCTTAGGTATGCAGATGATACCACCCTTATGGCAGAAAGTGAAGAGGAACTAAAAAGCCTCTTGATGAAAGTGAAAGAGGAGAGTGAAAAAGTTGGCTTAAAGCTCAATGTTCAGAAAACTAAGATCATGGCATCTGGTCCCATCACTTCATGGGAAATAGATGGGGAAACAGTGTCATATTTTATTTTTGGGGGCTCCAAAATCACTGCAGATGGTGATTGCAGCCATGAAATCAAAGGACGCTTACTCCTTGGAAGGAAAGTTGTGACCAACCTAGATAGCATTTTTAAAAGCAGAGACATTATTTTTCCAACAAAGGTCCGTCTAGTCAAGGCTATGGTGTTTCCAGTAGTCATGTATGGATGTGAGAGCTGGACGGTGAAGAAAGCTGAGTGTCAAAGAATTGATGCTTTTGAACTGTGGTGTTGGAGAAGACTCTTGAGAGTCCCTTGGACTGCAGGGAGGTCCAACCAGTCCATCCTAAAGGAGATCAGTCCTGGGTGTTCATTGGAAGGACTGATGTTGAAGCTGAAACTCCAATACTTTGGCCACCTCATGCGAAGAGCTGACTCATTGAAAAAGACCCTAATGCTGGGAAGGACTTGGGGCAGGAGGAGAAGGGGACGACAGAGGATGAGATGGCTGGATGGCATCTCTGACTCGATGGACATGGGTTTGGGTGGACTCTGGGAGTTGGTGATGGACAGGGAGACCTGGCATGCTGCAATTCATGGGGTCGCAAAGAGTCGGACACGACTGAGTGACTGAGCTGAACTGAACTGATATACCTAGGTAACATTGAGTGAGGATGGGGTGGAACTGAGGAGCTTGTATGGGTGTATGCTACTAAGGAAAAGTATATGGTTTTAATGGAGATGTTGCTTAATTTTGCATGAAACACAAAGAGACGCAAATAGCAAAACTGTTGATCTCAAACTGACTGCTTTAAGAAATAGTCAGCACCCCTTCATGTTAAACACCATATGATTGTGGAACACTGTGGAACAAGTATGAATCATGTTGCTTTTACATGGGTTCTGATAACTAGGATACCATTTAATAAAAGAAAAACTACCCGAAATTAAAACAAACTAGGAAGTTCTCATTCTCTTGACTACTGACAGCAATTAACTTTAGTGATACAACCATGCCTATTATTAAGACTCTATTTTGGAGCTGTGGTTTTGCAAGATTATCTTCTCAAATTCAGGAAAAGTAAGCATTGCTTCTAACAGATGTCAATCATTAGTTATTCTCTCGGGGTTGAATGCACATCCAGAATCAGTCAGGGTTGTAGAACTCCCTGCTCAGGACCTTTCTCTTCTCTCTACCTCTTAAGGGATCTGGGTCAACTCACATGCTCACTCCCCCTAATACTTACAAACAGTCCTGACTTCTCTCCTGAGCTCTCTCAAACATCCATCAGCCATTGCTTATTTGACATATCCAATTTCAAAAAGATACACACAGCAATCATGAACAAATTCTCCTGCTCCAAAGAACATGCTCCTGCTCCAGTGTTCTCCATCTCTGTAAATGGCTTAACACCATCACTCAGATCTTAACCTTTCTGCTCTCTTTCTTACCTTCTCTGCCATGTCCAATCTGTTTGCAAATCTGCAAGTCTTGTAGGCTCTAATTCCAATTCACCTCCTGAATCAATCAGTTTGTGCCACTGCAGTACATCAGACTCTGACCCCATGTCTCACGTAGATCAATAAGGATAGCTCGCTCGATGGCCTCCCTACTTCTACTCTTTCTCCCTACACATAGTGGCCAAGCTAAACTTTTATAGCAGCCAATCTGATCATATCACTTCATTACTTCATCGAGGCACATCCACCCTACCCATGCCTAATCCTTCACCTCCCTACCCTTCGCCAATAGACTTCCACCACTGCAGTTCAAATAAAATCTGTATTCTTTTTATTAACCTATAATGTTTTGTGTGAATCAGCCCCAGTCCATCTCTCAGCCTCAGCTTTTAGCATGTCCTCCCTTGTTTAGTAAATTCCAGCCACACTGACTTCATCTCTCATTCAAGTATTTGCACTTGAGGCACGTTCTGTCTTAAAAGGTTTCTGCCCCAGATCTGTATATGACTGGTTCCTTCAGCATTCAGATTTCTGGTCAAATGTTACTCCAGACACACCTGTTGCAAGCACTCCTTTAACTCTCTCTCCAGTTATTCTATATCTATATAGCACTTTATAAATTACCATTTCTTATTTGTCTGTAATCTGTCTTTGGCCTTTTGTATGCATATCATTACAGCAGAGGCTGAGTCCTCCTATTTCTTTCTCTATCATCAGCCAAGTGCACTAGCACACAGCAGAGCTTTGATAAACATTGATTAATGATTGGACTTGATACCGAAAGCATGTGAAAGAGCTTATTTCAATTTGGATATCATGTATACATAAATACTTACTAATGAGATTAAGTATTTATTCTGTCTGTCGTAAGTGAATCAAATTTTGGTGATGTATATGAACAAAATATTCCTTAAAGTCTACATTGGAAGCCATAATAATGTCATAAAAGACATTCTATGAGAGGGGTCTGTTTACCAAAGTAGGGGTTTCATGGCTAAGCATTGATCTAAGCACTGAGAAGATAAAATATAATCCCCTTAAAATATGGTGGTTTTACATCATATCACATATCTATTAATGTACCATATTTTTCCAATAAGGTTTCCCTAAAGGAGATCAGTCCTGGGTGTTCATTGGAAGGACTGATTTTGAAGCTGAAACTCCAATACTTTGGCCACCTGATGCAAAGAGTTGACTCACTGGAAAAGACCCTGATGCTGGGAAGGACTGGGGGCAGGAGGAGAAGGGGAAGACAGAGGATGAGATGGCTGGATGGCATCACCTCCTCGATGGACATGAGTTTGGGTAGACTCCGGGAGTTGGTGATGGACAGGGAAGCCTGGTGTGCTGCGGTTCATGGGGTAGCAGAGTCAGACACAACTGAGCGACTGAACTGAACTGAACCGAAAGAAAATCTAGTAGGATTTGCTCAAAAAATAAAGCACAACTGTAAAGTTGCAATAAACATTAGAAAAAAAAACCTGCTTCTAGTATAGTCTTAAAGGCACTTGATCTCTACCATACCCCTTCATAATTTATAGCCAATCACTGTCTCTACCTATAAAGCAACATATATTTGAATAAAAATTTAAAAGCCATTATCAATCATTCAGTTACTTTGGTATTATGTAGATACAAGGGCTAAAATATTTTTAGTTTTCTCTTATTTAATCTGTAAATCTAGTCTCTATTATTCAACTATAATTTTTTAAAATTATCTCATTCTTGTATGAAATATAGCTTAATTTGATTAAAAATTAAATAGAGGGAACATTCTTTTAGAAATGCAGATGACTGACAAGGGATCATAAATGTTGTATGAATTACAATCCAAAGTAAAAAGAAAATCAGTATCATTGGCCTTTAATATTTTCTGAAAAGCTGCAGCAATGAAATAACAGTAAAGTAATAAAACCTGAGTGCCTCTGAGTGCCATTTTAAACAATTCTCAATGTGAAAATAACCTGTTGATAAATGACAAATGAATGCCTAAATGATTCCTCATAATTAGAGTTAACGTTTAATTAGACAAGAAATGGAAAATGTACAAGGTTGTAGTTGAGAGCTGCCAAATAAATGGTAAACAACATTCTGACATTTGAAGGTTATGCTATTTGGCAGCATCCTTTAAACATTAGTAAACTTACTTTACCACTTAGAACACAAAAGAGTTCTTTAAGAAGCTGATTTCAATATAGCACTTCCCAGCAAGGGAGAAAAAGTTTCAACTTTGTCTCCTCTGTCTCCTTCCCCCTTGTCGTTAAGTTTGATAAATTTTGCTTTTCTGTGTTATTCCTTCTTGTGGTCTAAAGTGTACACCTGTGCTCAGTTTTGCCAAAAGGCAGTTACATATTGTGATCAACGATGAAAATCAGACAGGGAGCCAAATTATATTGCTCTGACATCTGTCCCTCCATCTGGTAGAGCTTTAACAAACAAATATAAAGTAGACCTCTGATGATACTATGTACATATAACCAAAAATAATTTCTGTATGACCAGTCTCCACAAATTTTCAGTTTTATGAAATATAAAGCAGGAGAGAAGGTGCTGAATTCAATCTATATTCAACTGGACATAATTCCTATGCTACTCTTCTTTATGGGATCAATACACATTCAAGTAAAATACAGTTTTCTTATTTGCCTAAGTCAGCAAATACTCTGATCTTTCTTATAAACTCTTGCTTATGTAGTGAAGAATGAAGATTTCCTGTAATGTGACTGAAACAGCATTCCCCATGAGCACTGTCCAAGGACTTAAACATGCTTCTTTATAAATTAACATTTATTGCTTAATAACTGAAAAACAGAAACTTTGAAAATGCCTTTTTAAAAACATTTCAAGAGCTGTCAGTCAACTCTTACATGATCAACAGCCTTATGTGATCAGAGTATATGCGAAGAGCCACAGTCAAAGCACTCTCTTTGGAATTGGAAACCCTGAAGGCTGGACATGATCTTGTGTTGACTGAACTAGGGCAGAGCTGGGAACTGGACAGCAGCCAAATTTTGTGGCAGTGAACAAGACAAGCATCCCACTTCACTGTTGTTCTTGGGAGATGCCATAATGTGAGCAAGAAAATTAATTCTGAAAAGCAAAGACTTCTTGCGATACACTGGTTAGTCCAGAACACACACAAAAATGACTATTTTCTCTCCTCAATTCACAACCAACCTGGAGACAAAGAAATCTGCAGAAATTTTCAGCCACTTGTCAGTTAAAAATGTATGTTGAAACCCAGTGATGAAACTTGCTATTAAATTCTCATTTGCAAATCTGCATATGCTTGCCACCCCTCCTAATTATTGCAACATATAAATAGCTCCTTTCCCTCATTCTGGTTTAGGGAGCTCTAGAATTTCCCTTCTTATTTCTGCCATATGCAGTAGTGGAATACTGCCACAGGGTGGTACATCATGCATACTTAACTGAAGGCTTTTGTAATCTGTGTGATAGCTCAGTTATACCCTTTTCTAGCTTCACTTAAGCAGCAGGCATCAGAAAAAGTGACAGCTCTCTGAGTGATTAGAATGAAAACAGAGTCTTAAATTACACAGGTCTCCTAATCTCACATCATACTTACCTGTAATTTATCTTGCAAGCTTTGTCACTTTGTTGTTGTTGGCTCCTTTGGGCAACTTCTAGAAACTATACTACGCAAACAACTAAATTAGAAGGGGAAATGCACAGAGAATATACACCTTCAACATGAAACTATGCACAAATAATTAACCTCTGATGACTATTCACAGGAATTGCAATTAGGTACTAGGAGAATGAATGAATCTATGTGATTAAAATATGTATCTATCTAGAGACCTATCTCACTGTAAACTCCAGAAGAGTGACAGTATTTTGGTGGGTAATTTAAGATCATCATTAGGTTATCAGGTTATGATTATTGATTGTTATAGTGATTAATGTTTTCAACAGAACTGATAAGCTGATGAACCCTCTAATTAACATAAAGGATCAAAGCCACATTTCAACTTTAGATTTTGCCCCCTCAAACCCACTTTTTCTCTAGAAAGTGTCAGCTTAACTAAATTAAACTATTTCGGGAGTGCAAAGGCAAAACGATTAGATGTGTAAGGCTTGAAAAATAGATGGCAGGTTCCTTTAGGCTAAATGTCTAAGAGAGCAATGTTATTTGGAACATAAGAGGACAATGGGATAACTCGTCAATATTTTTTCATATTGATTTTTGTTCCATTTTTGAAAATAAGTGGCAATGAGTATAGTGAGTACATTTATTTGAAACTCTTGGGTTGATGAAAGCAACATACTTAGACCTATTTGTTCTGCTATTTCTCCCTTTTGTCTGGTCTCTAGATGAGTAGTGGCAGCTATCACACTTTACTTTTCCTTTAACCCTTATTCTCCTTCTAATGGGAGAAGAAAAGAAAAAAAAAAATGTAGCTTTGTCTTCTGCTAGAGAAAGAAAGGGAGGCACTCACTCAGAGCTTCCAGGCACAATAAGCCTTAATATCAAATTGGTAAAGAAACCTTCTGTAATCAGTTGGGTCTTAGACCAAGGTAAGTGTCTCTGAAATTAGGGTGCATTTCTGAAAATACTGGTGTAACTTAAATGGTTTAAAATCACCTTACTTTTCAAATTTCAACCTTGAGAAGGTCGACTAAAGTAAAATGAACAGGCTCAGGGTCAGAGAAGTTGCAACTTACAGCTTAGCTTGCTTTGAATGCTATTTTTTACCTACAAATTAGCACTAGATGCCAAGAGTATGCTGGATTCATTCATTTTATTTATCTTTTTTTTTTTTTTTTTTTTTTACTTTCTAGTATCTGGAAATTAAAAACTGGGCAAAAGAGACAGTGATTGTCTATAATACATCTTAGGCCCATACCCTCGAGGATGCAAAGCACCTGCGATATACTTAAAGGGCTGTGCATTCCCAGAATCAAGCCCTTTGAAAATCAATACAGACTTGTCAGTAAAGCATCCATGTGGCCACTCTGCTTGCACAGTTTACTTCCCCAGAGCACATATTACATTTCAATGGTCATTTAAGCTGTGAGGTCCACACTGAATATGTTTTTCATCTCAGGGGAGTTGGCTGTTTGGATTTTGGAACCATACCTCTCTCACAGGACCTGCCAAGATAGCCTGTTCCGGAACAATCGCAGACATATCTGTTCCACCCATCCCTGCACATGCCGTTGTTTTTGCAGGGGTTGCTAAGGCACGGTTTTGCTGTTTCTCTTGAGCAGGAGGGCTTCACGCCAGCAGTACTCTGAACTTCAGCCATTTGCCGGATATCTTTGCTCTGGCCATCAATGAACAGATCTCGTATGCAGCCCACGTAGCCGTAGTTGAGCAGCGCAGTCCACACCTCGGTGGGGAAGACGAGGCCAGCCTTATTTTCTGGCAAGCCCCCCAGGTACAACTCATCATCCAGGTCCAGAATCTCACTTTCGCCAGGAGCGGTGTAGGGCGTGCGCAGCGTGTTGACAGAAATGGTACCTGGTGCAAAGACAGAGAGCACACGGGTCTTTACAGGAGGCAATCTCTTCTGAACATCACCCTTTCTTTCCGCCATTTGCCTGAGGGTGAATCCCTTGAGGGCAGACATTTCTTATTTTTCTTCCTATTCCTGGTGTACTTCCCAGGGACATGAATAGAAACCTGAGGAATCAAGGAACTTGAACAATAAGGCAGACTGTCATTAAAATGGTTGTATTTCACTTTGGGAATGAAAACCAAAGTGTACAGGCAAGAATGAGTGTTATCAGCCTCCAAGAATTTAGGGGGAAAAAAGAAGGAAAGGAAGGAAGGAAGGAAGGCAGAAAAAGGGAGGGAGGGAAGGAAGGAGAGAAGGAGGGAAGAGAAAATGGCATACTTATCACTCTCTAACAGTTCAGCCCAGATGGCAAGAAAGGAAGAGAGGGCAGGGAGGACAGATAAAGGGGTGTTTGTGGGGAGAAGGTGAGGGAGAGTAAGAAAGAAGGACAAATTGGCATTCTATATCACTCTCTGTAATAAAAGCCAGACTCTCTTTGGTTGGGGTTCATTTTCAAAGCTGGTATGCATCTGCAAATCAATGAAAGCTTGTGTTGTGTCCCCATCCGTAATAGACTTCATTGTTTTTTTTTTTATAGAATACAATACGTTAACAGATTATAGCAAAACCTGACTTCATCACACTTAGCTGTATGAATCTTGATTAGCCTCAGTTATTCATCCACAATATGGGCATACTAATATGACCTACGTCATATGAGTGTTAAATAAAATAATACAAGTAAAATGTCTGGTTTGTAATAAGCACTACATAAATGTGTATAATATGATTCATCACAAGAACCAAGTCAAGTTAGGTGTTTACTTTTTTTTTAAGCCAAACTAGTTACTTATTTAAATTATTTTTTTCTTCCGCACTATAGTGTGAGGAGAAAAGTATTTTATTAGTTTATAATTATGTAGAAACCCTAGTCTTAAACATGGGGTTAAGAGGTAGACATTTACATGGGATTACTTGAAGATCACAGAAAAAAAAAAAACAAAATGTATGGAATCTATTAAAAGAAGAAATAGGAAAGATAGAAGTCATTTTCCTGATTAAAACTTCCACAGTGTAACATCAGATTACTCAACAACCCACTAATATTCTATTTCCAGAAAGATCTTTGTAAAAATGCAGGTATGATACCCGAAATGGACACCACACTGACCCATTTCCAGATTATTCCAGATTTCTTTCTTAGGTCTAGATGATAAAGCAGACTAAAAAGACTCTAACAAGAGAAAGTGGATCCTCAGGGATTTAAGATGTAGACAAACAGGAGAGGCTTGAAGACAGAAGATGGGGTACAACATGCGGGGACAGAAAAGAAAAAGGTAATGTGTGTAGAGGGTAAGTGTGTGCATGCTAAGTCGCCTTAGCCACATCTGACTCTTCGTGACCCCATGGACTGTAGCCCACCAGCCTGCTCTGTCCATGGGATTTCCCAGGCAAGAATACTAGATTGGGTTGCCATGCCCTCCTCTAGGGGATCTTCCCGGCCACGGATTGAACCTGCATCTCTTATGTCTCCTGCATTGGCAGGCGGGTTCTTCACTACTGGGAAGCCAGAAGGAGAGTGGGAAGATGTGTTTTAGTTTTGTTGAGGCCCACTTCAAATGGAACTATGGCCTGCAGTGAATGTGGAACATGCATCTAAGCACACAGGGCTGCTGGGGCCTGCCCTGTGCCCCGGGGACTCTCAAATCCCAGCAGAGGCACACTCCCCAATGTGAGCAGTGTAATGGGATCTGTCTTTGTGAGGGAGAAGGGCAATGGAAGCTGCTGACAGAGACTGTGTGGCAGGCCAAGTCATTAAGAGTGCATTTGTCTCTCTAGACTTCCAAAGAAAGAAATGGAAAAGGCTCCTAGGGGAGAAACACTCAGAGGCACTGCTATTTTGGCCTTCCAAAGAGGGGAATAAAATAGGGGTTTTGGAGGCAGCAAAAAAGGAAAATGGCCCAGTACTCATTTTTACTGTTCATGTTTGTGCAGCTGTCTAGAAGAAAATTCATTTAGGAATACACAGAACAGAAAATCCTAATTAGAAAAATATTTTAAAAATCATTTAGGGGAAATAAAATATATAATTCTGAAAGATGGTAACACTGTTCTAAACAGAATTTCGCCACATGCATTTTTAACTGTCCAAAATGCCCTAAGAAGTAAATTAAGACATGATCCCTAACCACTGCAGCAGCTAAAGTAAGTTAGAAAAGGATGAGAGTTAAGTATTAATGATAAAAGGAAACGTAGACATAAAAAAAAAGAAAAACAGCATATGTTGAAAGCAAAGTTTTGTATGCAAGGAAAACAATGACTTAGGTTTTTAAGATAAACGAGAGAGAGGGCCAGCCCCTATTTTTAATTAGTTCAAGAAGACTTCCTGGAAATGAATACATATTATTGAGACACAACTGTTAGGAGACACAGAGCAAGTTTTACAAGATGGGGATATATTTTTAAAATATCCAATTTTCCCCATATGCCTTTTTATTCATGGAATAAGTTTGATTTAGCTCAGGACTGGGAAAACACTGGGAAAAACTGTCTTGTCCTCATTCGTGGTATTATGATTCTGACACTAAGGACGGGGATGTTTGGAGGATTCCTGAGATGAGGAAATCCAGTGGTTTGCATAAGACTTCTGTCCCCTCTGCATGGTTTGCAGAGTTCGGTACACTCTGGGGTTTCCATCTTCAGTATGTTCACACTCTCGGGGCAAATCTGCTGCCAAGTATTTCAGATAATCATCCATGAAGAGTTTGTCTGACAGAATGGAACGACTAGGTCTTCTAACTATAGTGCATTAGTCCCTGCTCTGAATAAAGTATTTAAGTTCAGATTTTTCTCTATGATCCATTCCAGTATGGCTCAGCTGCTAAAGAGTCTGCCTGTAATGCTGGTGATACAAGAGACGTGGGTTCAATCCTTGGGTCAGGAAGATTCCCTGGAGGAGGAAATGGCAACCCATTCCAGTATTCTTGGCTGGGAAATCTCATGGACAGAGGACCTTGGCAGGCTATAGTCCAAAGGGTCACAAAGAGTTGAACATGATTGAGCAACCAAAGATTATGTCTCTATGAATATTCTTGCTGTGGCCAGAGTAAGATATTCACTATAACTCTGAGATTAGAGTAGAGTTTTCTGATCACAACAACTTAAGTTAAACCATAGTTTTCATGCAGCCCAGTGCACAAACACAAACACACACACACCCACACACACACACATATATTCACACACTGAAATATCTGTTTAACAGGAAAATATCTCTACTACTTCTGAGACATTTTGATAATGTTTTCTTATAAGTATATTAATACAAATGCTAGACATGACCCACCAAACTCATTTCAGAACTAACTGACAGATTGTATCCTATGTTTAAAAAATACTGAGAAGTTACTATCATAAAGGGTAAGATTGCTTTTCTCCTTATTATCCCTTTGAGAGACAGTCTGAGACTTCTCATGGGAAGAAGAATAATGAAAGGTGGAGAAGAAGCAAAAGAATATGATCCTAACTGCAAGTCAAATATAATCCAAGAAAATCAACCTTTCATTTAGCCCAAGTTTCAAGGTATGGAGTCTCCATGAACACATGCATGTATTAGATATTATTCACTGAAATAGTTTACAAACAACAGAATGAAATGACTGTGACCCAAAATCACCTACACGCTTTCCATGCTTTGTCAGTTCACTTATATGTTAGAAAATCTTTGTAAAGGGGATGACAAAAAAAAAGGAAAAGGGTAGGACTTGAGAGGGAACAGAAATGATTCTTTTTATGTTTTAAGGATTCAAAGAGTAAAAATTTATTTGAAATAACACCTATATTTTATTAGTCAAACTCAAAATAGAGATTGATATTTTAGGCTTCCCATGTGCAACTGTCCTGAAACACACCTGTTTCTGGCAAAGGATCTGAATCCCTAGCTCCTTCATGATTTTATTATTGACATGACTCAAGGGACATTTTTACCTAAGCAAAAAAACTCATGATGGAATTTCCAAATTCAACCAAGTCAACTTAACGCTTACACAGGAGAACACTGAAATTTCAGTATTAAGGTTAACGCTTACATAGGAGAACACTGAAATTTCACTATTAATGTTCTTAGGTGCCTATTACACTACAATTGAATTATAAAGGCAATGCTTACCAAGAAAACATGAAATGAATATTTAAATCTAATTCATTGATAATTAAAGGCTATGAGTGTTGCTGTTGCAGTGTTGCTGCAGTTGTATACATCAATAGAAATTAAGCATTTCCAAAGGTTGAGGTATGATCATAAGTAAATAAATACTTAAAAGAAAACAGAAATCTGAGTGTGTTATTGGATTATCCCTCAATCATTTTTCTAGGAATGACAAATACTGGCATGTTCTCTTTGAAACAGCTTGATTATTGCACACATTTTACCTTCTTCCACTATAATTACACGTGAAGTTTCTAGCAAATAAGACATTTTATGTAAACATTGTTATATCTGAGCTGCTATAATATGTAGATGGCAGTCATATTTGGGGACTTACTTGGATTGGTAATTGGTAATTATTGGATTGGTAATATCATGCTTCAATATTTAAAAATCCAAAGTACCCTGCTGTGCTATTTTACTTTTAAAGAAATGAAATTTCAGCTGAAAACAAAGGAATTTGTGTACGTAGGACTTTCGCCATCTTAAATAGAAATCACATTAACTTGCATGTATGCCCAGCTGCTCAGTTGTGTCTTACTCTTTGAGACCCCATGGAATGTAGCTCTTAAGGCTCCTCTGTCCATGGGATTTCCCAGGCAAGAATACTGGAATGGGTTGCCATTTCCTTCCCCAGGGGGTCTTCCTGACTCAAGGATCAAACCCACATTTACTGCATTGGCAGAAAGATTCTTTATCACTGAGCCACCTGGGAGGAACATGTTAACTTAACATTTAAATCTAGTTGTTTTCATGGTATGTGCAAGAAGTAAAACAAAAGTAATAAACTAAATAGATTAGGTAATATTTTAAAATATCCATAAGCATAAATAATATAAATTCATCTTAATGTAAAAATATACATAGGGGAATACTCAGCTATAAAAATGGGAATTAGCTTCATGTTTTGGTCTGGTATTTATAAATTTAGTTTCTACTTGGCTATTCTATTTCCTGATTAGCTTAGAGGGTAAAAAAAAACAGGAAGCAAAGGTAAGATTTAAAACAAGGTAATTTATTTTCAAGTTTTAAATTACTGCAAAAGTTTAAGTGATTGAGAAATAAGGGAATAGAAAGTGTGTTCTAATGGGAAATGATTTTACCTGGTCGAAGGAAACCAATTTTCTTGTTCTAGTTTTGCAACTAACTAGCTCAGGAGATTAGTCAAATAACAGATTTATTAAGCTTCAACGTGGCTCTTAGCAAAATAAACGACTTGCCTGGATGGTTACTAAAATTCTTCAGTTAGTAAAATTTTTGTAATTATGGTTTAAAATAATTTTTTAGTTAAATATAAGTTTAATCTATCTGTAACTCTGCTTCAAGAGAAGCCCAAGTGGCTCAGTGGAGACGTGGGCTTGATCCCTGGGTCAGAAAGATCCCTTGGAGAAGGAAATGACAACCCACTCCATTATTATTGCCTGGGAAATCCCAAGGACAGAGGAGTTGGACAGGACTTGTTGACTAAACAAGAACAATTCTGTTTCACCTCTCATTCCTGAAGAAAATCGGATTCCACCAACTTATACACTTACTTGTCAAATTCTATTAACAAAACCAAACTTGGTAAAAAGGCATAATACAAGAGATAAAAACAGAATGAAGCACTGATTTCAGTGTGTGACACAAAATGAAAAATACATAATTCCCATTAATAGATAGTAAAAATACCAAAATATTAATAATGGGAGTTTTGAAGTAGTACAATCATAAATGGAAAGTTTTCTTGCTTTCTATTTTCTTTCTTTCTTCTTTCTTTCTTTTCAGTTTTCTATGTCTTTTTAAAAACAACTTCATGTGTTAGGTTTATAATAAGAACTAAAATTAATTTTGCTTGAAAACAAAACAAAAATACAATCTTAATATTATATCTTCTGGTTATTACTATGTGTTTCTTGTTTACTTGGATTACTGTGAGCTGGGAATTTCAGAATTAAACAGATAAATGAAAAAATAAATCTTGAAGCAACATTGAAAAGTTAGATATTTCTTAGTAAAAGCCAAGAGAAAGGAGAAAAGGGCAGCTCATACACTGCAGATAAGAGTGTAGACTGGGACTTCTCTGGTGGGCAAGTAGTTAAGTATTTGCCTGCCAATGCAGGGGACACAGGTTTGATTTCTGATCTGGGAAGATTCCACATGTCACAGGGCAACTAAGCCTGTGTTCCACAATGACTGAAGCCCTGACACTCTGGAGCCACGCGCTGCAACTACTGAAGCGCTCATGCTTTAAAGCCCATACTATGCAACAAGAGAAGCCATTCCAATGAGAAGCCCACACCCTACAACCAGAGAGTAGCTCCTGCTCTCTGCAACTAGAGAAAGCCAGCAACCAAGACCCAGCAGAGCCAAAAATAAGTAGTTCTTTTAAAGGGTATAGACTGAAGCAGCTTGTTAGTAAAAAAAACCTTGGTTATCTTTAAAAGTGAAGTTAACACAGCAATTCCAGTTCCCATAATCTATCCTACAGAAATTCTAACCAGTATGCATAAAGATACAATATAAAGACTTTCATTATAAATTAGTTTAAAACTGGATTTTTAAAAAAGTTAAATGTCCTCTCTGAGCTGGGAATTTCAGAAATTAAAAGATTTATGAAAAAAATAAATCTTGAAGCAACATTTAAAAGTTTGATAGTTCTCCATCAATATAGGAATACTATAGTAGAGTAATAGAGAAATATTGATATCTTTAAACTAGAGATAAGTGATAATCACTACAAAGGATGGCCTAAAAAAAGCTAATATTTTTAAGTAACCCAATAATTGGTAAAGAGTGACCTTTATGTAAAAAAGGTCTACATTTATTTTATATGTGTAAATATATATATAGGTATGTTGGTGCATAGGAAAATATTTGGAATTTTTCAACACTGAATTCTTTTACCAATTGAAGTGGGGAGTGAATTCATTATGGAAGTTTTTAGAAAAGAAAAACTTTTCACTTATGTACTTTATGAGCTGATTAAACTTTTTCACTAACAGCTCATATTTCTATGTTACAGATACGTCATGAATGAAGTACAGGCACATATACAAACACACATACTCATAACAGCATATTTATACATATGAATTTTTAAAATGATCATACACAATGCTGGGAAGTTGTAAATATCAATCAAGTGGCATGTATCAAGCAAATAAAAATATTATTTTCTAGAATTTCCACAGATTTCTGCTCAGCACTCCACAGTGACAGCCACCGTGGCGGTGTGTGGTTCTTTTTGTCTGTGTGCTCCCCCACAATTTTCTTTTTTTTAATTTTAACTGGAGGCTAATTACTTTACAATACTGTGGTGGGTTTTGCCATACATTCACATCTTGAGGATGCACCTGACACCAAGGTCCAGCATCAGCCCCTTGAAAGAGTAGGCTTGAAAGATTTAGTAGATTTAGAAAGAGAGGTTCCACCTCTCTGAGTCTGTCCTCTATTGATGAACATTTTAACTTTAATTTTTTGAAAAATTCACTGTTTTAAACTAAATTATAACGAAAGTCTTCATATTATATCTTTATGCATATATATCAGTCAACCAACTCCCAAGATCAATGTATAAAATAAGAATGCCAATTATCAATTCTCTTGAGAAATTAGCTATCACGTGATATGAAACGTTTCCTCAGAGATGCCAGTTTATAATCCGTGTATTTATTCATTTATGATGGGAGTTTTAATAACATTAGCCTAAGGTGATCTGACACCTTCCCTTATCTCAGGTAAGATGACCCGCCTCTGTCTCTATAGTTGGGTGGAGTAGTCAAGCCCTTGGGCAGTGCTTAGATGGGTACTGCCTATGTTTGTCTCCATGACTTTCTTTCCTACAGACACTATAAACATTGATACATTTGAGTCCTACAGCCTCTGAAGTTTGGTGAAGGTGCCTCTGCAAACTCTGCTCTGATTCTTAGATGCTGTTTTCATAATTCCCACAGAATAAGATGTTGTTACTTTAGACATTTTTCAGTTCAAAAAGAATTCATGATATTATATTAAACAAATATAAGTTTGTACGTTAATTGCAACTGTATAAAATATATGTACCTGTTAACAAAAAATAGAGGAAGATATGCAAAAACAAAAATGTTTTGAAACTGAAAACTGCTGTGTGTGTTTGTATATGCACCTGCTTAATTCATGACATGTCTGTGTTTTACATTTTATTAAATTGATCCTTACATTCATTTATTTATTCTGAACGTGTTTTAGAAGAAGAAACTCATCTGTTGCCTTCCCCCTTTCCACATTCAAAACATTTTCATATGCAACATTGACTCCATCTAGTCATTAGGATTGTCAAATAATTGATAAATTATTGATAAGGTATTTTAATCTTCCCATGGATGGGTAGTGGTTTTTTAATGGACATGCATTATACATTCACCTAATGTTATTTCAAATGTATGCAACAGGCTACTAGGTAGAGGCATGGGAGGGGTGTTTATAGTCAGAGGGCAAATTCAAATCAAGACCTACACAGAGAAATCCTCTAATGGTTGTTCAAGCATAAATGTGTAAGAGGGGTGATTCATGAATGGTATACACAGAAATCAGTGCTGGTAATAGATAGCTAGAAAGTGCTGTTCACATCAAACAGTGATTACTATAAACCTCTAATTATGTGCTCTGGAGAGAGCCTTGTGCTTTTCCCTCTGTAATTTCTAGTTCTTAAACTGGAAGTCTGTGACTTCGATTCAACTCTCAATGGCTTCTTAACTGTTAAATGTAGGCTTACCCATGAATAGCTGCTGATACAATCTGCTATACCCTGCTGTACACAAGCAGAATTTGATGAGAATAATGAGTTTTCTCTTTGATTTCAGTGTGCAATGATGGTTTGCAAAAATAAGAAAAAAATGACTGGCAGTTTACTATAAAAATACTTGAGAGGATACTCTTGACTCAGTCAAAGAGCTTAATGCAAATTTAAATGATATCGCTGCCCCAAGAAAACAGTCATTAACTTCCTCTTAATTTTAGCACAATTCATCCTTTAGTTAAATACCTGGGAGGCGATCTTGTACTGAGTTTGGGAGCAAAAGCGAGGAAAAGGGCAACCCTACAAAAGGTAAGAAGGGTTGGTAAGAAAATATTGAGTTGTTCATCCTTTAAAGTTTGCAGAGTAATGAGTCCCATCAATCATATTGATTAACCCAGCAACTTAGGAGTCTTTCTCTGTTAAGTAATTATGTTATATATTGAGCATATCTACTTGTTGTGACATTCAAATCATACATTCTGACCCACAAGTCAGGCTGGCATTTTGTATGGTTCCTCCTTTGCCATTTGGTGCAGGATCTGAAAATGCCACCTGTGGCTTAGTCCACTTAACCCCCAACATGACCAGTTATAGACTAAGCAGGCGCCAAAGAAGTACGGAGACAACAGCAGCGGCAAAACAGTGTTAGTCAAAGTTTGGAAGTGAAAAAGTTTTTCTCTCCCCAAGTTAAGGACATCCTGAGTGACTGTCTTCCTGTCAGCAGTGTGATTACTGCGGCTCCATATTCCAGCCCTCAGAAAGAAGCGATCACATTCCCTCAGGATTAATGCTCCTTCTACCTACATGTTCACTACATGATACAGGGAGCTCATGAACAAGCAGGAATAGCAGTTCTGTTCTCATAAAAGGTTGTCATTTTTACACTAGGCTTATCACAATCATCTAATAATTGTTTAACTCCCCCACTACCATTTTTTTCCAGAATCCTGGCCTGCAGGATGGCATCATATTCGTAAAAGAAGACCTGTTACCCTGTTACACTATGTAAACTGCTTTTAGGAAGTAATATAATTCCTTTAAAAAGCTGCATTTACAACTAAAAGAGTGTTATCACTCTTCAAGTGTAATGGTGTTACTATTTTTAGAATATTGGGGTGGATTGGCACTGAGCCATTTACATTTTAATTCTTTATCTTTTCTTATACCAAATATGTACGAGAACCTGTTACTGCATATAGAAGCACCAGGACCTGTGAATATAAACATAAATAAGATAGTCCTTGTTATGCATGGATTTCCCTTATAAACTGGAGAATATCAAAAATTCAATCTATCTACCAGTATAGTTTTAACTCAATCTCTGAACAAGATAGCCAAGAATTATTAGCATCAAATTAATAACCATGACTGTTGGCCCTACTAATTTTAGTATGGTCAATAGGAGAAGGAATAGTTCCTCGGCCCAGGATGCCTCTATTTTAATAACAGAGATAATATGGCTCATTAAATGCTTTTAAAATATCCAGCCAAAGAGGTTCCCAGACAAATCAATAGCTGTGACCTTCACAGCCATGTGTCAGCCAACTTTGCCCTGTCATATCAGTATCATTTCCCATATTATATTGAGAGTAATTTTCACATAGTCTCTGAATATAGCTGATGTGAAATATGGGTGAAACAAACTATTTCTTGAAATTTTAAGTTTCTTAGTTTCAAAAGTGAAAGTGTTAGTTGCTCAGCCATGTCTGACTCTTTGTGACCTCATGGACTATAGACCACCAGGCTCCTCTGTCCATGGAATTCTCCAGGGAAGAATACTGGAGTGGGTCGCCATTCTCTTCTCCAGGGGGCCTTCCCAGCCCAGGGATCAAATCCAGGTCTCTTGCATTGCAGGCAGATTGTTTACCGTCTGAGCCACCAGGGAAGCCCCTTCCTAGTTTTAACTGAGCTATAAATTTTAGTAATTCACCAAGCATAACTCAGAAATATCCTTTAAGTAAAATTAAAGCGAGTACAGCTAGTCATTCAATCTTTTAAAAGCTGCTTTATACCAAACCAATGCAATGTGCAAATATAGAACTTAATTAAAATACTATATATAAAATATTAACAGCTGCAGTTATTAAAACTACATTAAACTCCCTTGAGCTAGGCCAACATAATATGAGCTCTTTCTTTTTCTTTTTTTTTTCCCTTCAATTTAGTAAAGGCAGAATTTGGTTTAGTGAATGAGCATTGGCTTTTATATTGTTTGTTCATTTCACTAACCTGAAATCATTATCAAATTAAAGTACTTTAGCATCAAAACACCAGCATCAAGCATACTAAATATTTCTACTGGATTCTAACAGAAATCTACCATTTGTTTATCTTCTTTCTTACTGCAAATAATATTCTCTCTTTTTTTTTTTCAAGTGATATATTTTTTTAATTTTTTAATTTTTTTTTTATTGTTTTTGCCATACATTGTCATAATATCACCATGGGTTTACATATGCTTCCCCTCCGGGACCCCCCTCCCTCTTCCCTCCCCACCGGGAAATCTCGCTACACCAGTCCCGAGCATCAATCCTGGGCTGGCGATTGATTAGACACATGACAATTAACATGCTTCAATGCCCTTCTCCCATATCATCCCACCCTTACCCTCATCCACAAAGTCCACGAGTCTATTCTATACAAATAATATTCTCTTAAGGCATCTCTCTTTTTCTCATTCAGCATTGAACTTTTAAATTAAAGTTGATATTTTCTGCTCTGACCTTTTACAATGAGGGTATAAACAGAGCAGTTAATAAAATTTTGGTAATCTGGATGAATTAAAGAGCTTAAATAGGTAAAAAGTAGATCTTCCTTGGCTTGAGGATTAAGGTATTAATCTGATTCTTATTGTAATAGGTCATCCAGAGAACTTGGGAAACTAATTAGATTGCATCACCACTTAAGACTGGAAAGAAATATCCAGGTATAAATCATTATTATCAAATGAATAATGAATGGTTTTATTTTCAATTTCATAAAAATTTGACATTAACTATATACTTTTCCATACAGTTAGAAAATACCTAGAAAAAATTTAGGTGAAAGCAATACAACCAATCTGAAGTGTAGTATTTTTTTTTGCCCCTCTGAACTTCCAAAAGATACCTACTAATCTGATCAGTTATGTTTTAAATTGTTATAATATCTGACTAAAATTATATATATTCTTGAAAGTCACTTTCAAAATGAGTTCTAGATATGTTTTAAGTCAAGTGATAACACAAGATGAGTCATGTTCCCATCCTCTTTTAAGTCTCCGTTCTGAAGGTTCTTTAGAAGCAAATTAATTGTTAACTCTGATGATAGAAATAGGCTGGGGAAGCCAACAGGTGGCCACCTATTGCTATATTTCTGTATTCATATCAATGAACTCTTCTCCGCTTAAATTGGAAAAACAAAGAGGAATCCAATTTGTAATGCACAGTATAGTAGTACAACAGACCAAAAAAAATTTTGGTTTACTCTCTCTGTTTACTCTCAATTATCTAAGATACTGGAGGAAATGACAACACAGCACAGACTACAGGGAACAGTAGCTTCTTTTCCTTTTGAATTTCTTTAGACGAATGAAGAAACATAGAGACCAAGTTAACAGAGAAGAATGAATCAGAAACTGTCTGTAAAATTCTGGGAATCAGCACAATGGGTTTGACCACCCTTCAACACTTCACCTTCACCCCTGCCTCCCACCCAATTTTCATACATTTCATCTATTTATTTTAGTGGACAAAAAAGATATTTCCAAAAAGGTAAATATGATCTTCTAGATAGATAAACAAAAGGAAGGCATGAATAATCATAAAATAGCAAACCGCTCTGCTGCAGAGAAGCCAGAAACAGAAAAGTAACATGGGAGTCTGTGAAAGGGGGCAGTGAGAAGGGGAGGCCACCCCAGCACTTCAGCAAGGCCCTTCTAACCTGGGATGGTAATCACAGATTCTCGGATCTGAAAGAAGCACTCTAGGTGTCATCTGAATGTCATCTGATCTGTGGCTTCCAAATGTGGCTGACTGTAGGGCACCTCACACATGCTCATGACAAGATGGCGCTTGGCGGAAATCAAGAGGGCGGGACTGAGGCTATTTACCAAAAAAATGGGATTGGCCATGGCTAACTTCCTCTTAGCAATGCCGGGACGTGACCAGTATACATTGGTGCGTCACCACCTGGATATGTGACCTTTACAGTGATTGGCCAAGCTCCCGGAAAGCCCCGTTTGAAACCCCGGCGTCGTTTGCCTTCCCGTGCTGTTTGCCTATATAAGCTCGCCCTTCAGCTCAATAAAACGGAACTGCTTTGACAGGACCCCCGCCCTGTCTGAGTGTCTCTCTCCCAGCGAGGGAGGCTGTGGGGCTGGCGGTCCGCTCACCCCCTCCTCCGGGCTGATCTTCCAGAGGCTTCCATCCTCGGAAGATAACTTCCGAGGGTCCTTCTGTCAGAGACCAAGGGCTCGCCTGGTTTTCTGACTCCCGGCCTGGAGCGCTACAGGGTGGGTTAGAGAGTCGGAGAGAAAAGGAAAATAGAGAGGCCCCACAGCTGACCAAATCACAACCTCAAGAAAACTTTGCAAACATATAGAATCCTAGTTTCCATCACTGTTAATTCCCTGGCACTGGAATTCAGTGGATCCTTCCCAAGACACTTTGCAAAGAAAGAAATCCAGGACAATAAAAAAAAATGCTGAGGCCAAGCTTATACTGGTATTTAGTGGAGAATCCAGAGAGGATGGTATAGTATAAAACCAAATAGGGGAGTTGGGGGAGGGAGAGGAGAGTGGCTAGGTCTAAATTCAACTATCTTCGATTAGAAGATGATTTGTAAGTGAGAGGTCCAATCAGCATGAAAGCAAAGGGTGAAGAAAGTGAAAGACATAATATACAGTTCTCTCCCGCCCTCCCCACCACCTCTGGGTTTCCAAATGCTACTTCCTTTGCCTGTATGGTCCTTGCCCCCACAAACCTAACACTGCCCAACTCCCTAAGCCCCCTAATCTACTTCCGCATTTCAGAGTAAATAAACGGTATTTCTCCAGGCCTCCCTATCACATGCCCTCCTTGCCCCCACCTCACAAAGACTTCAGAAAAATAAATAAATAAGCGCAGCAAAAGGAAGTCAGAGAAATAGATTCTTGTTGGTGGCATTTGAAACCTCTTTTATCAGAAAGGGAAGCTATTTGGAAGGCAGCAGAGTTTTGCCGGCATCCTTGAAATCCTCCTGTATTGATTAAAGTGTTTTTGATACTGTAGGCCCATCTTGGATAAAAACTATATTGTATTAAACTAAGGATTTGATGTATATTGTATTAAACTAAGGATTTGATATATGAATTATTGATTTTTTCCCAGATTTTATATTTGCCACTTCAGGCATCTCCAGACATCCAATGATATAAGAGATAATTGGGAACATAAGAACCTTGAGTTTTGTCATTTGCAAACTCAAGATAAAATATCTTGCAAGATTTAGCACTTGATTATCCATTTAATGTTCATTTAAGAAGGTGTTCTTGAAGTCATTTGAGCATTTGGGGTTTGATGCCCAACTATGACAATTAATTAGCTCCTTCTGATTCTTATATGATGTGAAACTGAAATAATAGCAATTTTCTTTCCCCTAAAGACAGAAATGCAAGAACTCTTTAATATGAGTTGATTTTAATTCCTTATGAATGGTGTTCTAACAGATAAACAGCATAAAAGATGATAAATTACCTGACCGTCCGTCTCTCTGGAAGTCCACATGATACCATTCTCCATCATTCACCTTCTTCTGCAGGGCTTTGATTTTGATTGTACCTGACCCCATGTCCAGGAGGAGGTAGAGGTGGCCATCCAGCATCTCAATAGCAAAGAAGTCTACCTTTATCATCTGTGGGTGCTTGGCATCTTTTTGGTGTCGTGGCTTGCCATGACTAAATAAGATGAGGCCATTTGGCTCTGTTGTACGGAAATCAAAGGATATGGAGCCTGTTTTCTTTGCATTCCATTTAGGCAAAGAGATGAAGGATTCTGGGGTTTCAAAGGTGATTGGGTCCAAAGTTGCAACATTCTCACATTTAAATGCTACCACTCCATGGATCTTCATCTTTGGGTCACCTTGCTTGGCAAGTCGAGATAATTCCAGCCTTACATCATTATTTTTATATACAACCTGTAGGGAGATGATAATAGTGAGAAACTGTGCCCATATTTTAATATTTCAAGCTTGTTATCAGTTCATGTAAATTCCAAGTAGAAAATGAAAAGACATACAATGTTTACTGTATGTCACAAGACATTCTGATGTACAAGCAAGGCTTTTGATGTACAAGACAGGGTTTTTTTTTTTTTTTTTGGCCAAATAAAATCCAGGTATCAATTCACTGAATTATTCTAACCTAATTTCATTCATATAATGTGTGTACACACACTCATACAAAATCTCTGTAGCTGACTCAAATAACTTGAATAAATCTGTATAGAAATTCCATTATTTCAAGGATGTGTAGACTTGCACTTAAAACATGTCCTTTTATTAGTTGGCTATTATGCTTTGTTTATTATATATAAATAATGAGGTTTTTCAGTTTTACCATCACTGAAACATTTGAAATTAAATATTTTTAAATGCCAGTCCCCTAAAATATAGGATCACTTCTATGGTCTATATATCCATGGTGTATATATATATATATATATATATATATATATATATATATATATATATATAAACTTTGTAAAATCACAACTGAGATAGAAAACATCTTAAATTTTCTCAGAAAAATTATAAAATATGACTAAGATCCAGAAGTTCTCTCTTGCCCTGCCCTGCATTAATAACTGTTTGAATAACGTTAGTTAACTCTGGAACTTGGTGTTTTCCCTAAATCCATTCAGTCTATATAACTGATACTCCATTTCACTCTTAATGTATACTGATATGGAACAAAGTTTACCTTATACCCATATTTCCAAAGGCACTTCACCAAAGTGATGGAGTAGTTCTCATTGTTTGTTAATAGTCCCAGTGCTTTTCTGGGACTCCAAACGGCACTTTGGACAAATCCACTGGAATGGCTCACAACATCATGCAGCTGCTATCACATCACCATAATAAATTTGTAGCTATTTCGACATAAGGATAAAGAGAGGTTCACATCCTTTCTCTACAAAATCCATACCATGGATAATTACATTTCCAAAAGATGTAAGTCATACTGACTTAAGGATAAATTAGTTATCTATCCAGATAACTATCTAGTTATTTTTACAAAGACACTTGAAATTTCACAGTAGCCAACAATGTCAGTTTCTAAATTCATTAATCCATGTATAAAAATAAACTTGTATAACAGAATAAATAAGCCGGTGTCTGATTAGTGCTATAAACTTAACCAGGTCAAGACAGCTGTTATTTCTTCCAGACTGATGGCAATTGGGCTAATAATGTGGTTGATGAATTTCCTGATAGGATTTATTAATGAACACTTCACTTTTCAGAGTGAGTAAGAGTGCAAGTTCTGGTTTCAGACTTGCTGAGTATGATCTCCAAGACTTGTTTATAGAGAGAGAATAATGCTTAGTCACTCAGTGGTGTCTGACTCTTTGTGACCCCATGGATTGTAGCCTTCCAGGCCCACCAGGCTCCTCTGGACATAGGATTCTCCAGGCAAGAATACTGGAGTGGGTTCTTTCCGAGCCAGGGATCAAACCCATGTCTCTTATGTCTCCTGTGTTGGCAGGCAGGTTCTTTACCACTAGCACCACCTTGGAAGCCCCAGCACTTTTCAAGATGGTTAAAATAATTAAAGAAGAAAATGCATGTGATAAAACCTACCTAAAAGGGAATCATTCCAATGCCAAGCACATTGTAAGATCTCAATAATATCAACCACATCAAACTGTATGACAATAAATATCATCATCTCTTTATTATCCAGTAGACATAAAGATATGAGTTCTAATTTATTATGAGAAAATGTTCAGAAATTAAGCACACTCATATAATTGGTACGTTTTAGATGAATTATGCCAACTAGTTCAATGTCACATATTTCAATGCTGCTCCTGGTGTTTCAGTTTATCTTTATCTTGAAGAAGGATTATTATAAATATCATATCCCTTATTACTTGAACATATATGTATAAAGGTTTAACAAATATCTATTGACAACAAATCTGCCTGCAATGCAGGAGACCTGGGTTCAATCCATGGGTTGGGAAGATCCTCTAAAGGAGGGCATGGCAACCCACTCCAGTATTCTTGCCTGGAGAATTCCCATGGACAGAGGAGACTGGTGGGCTATAGTCCATGGAGTTGCAAAGAGTTGGACACGACTGAACGACTAAGCACAGCACACTGAAAGCAAAAGAGAAATGAACCAAAGCTATAATGAAAAGCAATTAGATTAATTCTTAATATAGTTCCTTGAAAAGAGAAAGAGCTATTTATTAACCCTCAGGAAAGTTAATAAGGTTGATTTCTCTGAGAATCTTTAAGAGTGAAAGTGAATGTTGCTCAGTCATGTCTGACTTTTTGTGACCCCATGGACTATACAGTCCATGGAATTATTCAGGCCAGCATACAAGAGTGGGCAGCCTTACCCTTTTCCAGGGATCTTCCCAACCCAGGGATCGACCTAGGTCTTCCGCACTGCAGGCAGATTCTTTAACAGCTGAGCCACAAGGGAATCTTTAGAATTCAATAAAATGCTTTCCATGGCAGATAGGTCATGGAAAGTTTTATCACCTCTCACCGTGATTTTCAAGCTACCTAAGCCTATTTTTTGTTCATTTTTCCTGATGATTTATATCTTAATATGTGGAAATTCTTCTGACATTAATCAGGAATGAGTATTTTCTGACCCAAATGATGCAGATGATAATGCTGATCAATGCTAACACGCACCATAAAATAGAACTATACCAATGGAATTGGATGTTTTTGACATGATCAAGTGTGTGTGAGGTGGGGTATATTGTCTCATGAGTCCCACACATTAGCTACCAGAAAGTTGAAAAAAATGTAGGGTTAGGGCAATTCTAGGTGAGAATTTCAGTGAGCGATTTAAAATCTCATGAGTGAACTGGGTGCCATGGTGATTCAGGAAGGTTCAGGGAGATGGAGAAGAAATGTTAGGATTCCCTAGATCATAATACTTAGGGTTAGCCATGCACTATGCCCTCCAACCCAAAATGGGAAAATAAATCTCCACCAGAATGTCTGTTCTATGCTGGCAAAAACCCTGCAACAAGATCAGTACTTGGCATGGAGCAGATATTCAATAAACACTTGCTGAGAGTTGAATAATATTCCTTCTTCATTTTTTAAAACCTACTTCACATATTATTAATAACAAGATTTACAAGTACAGTGAAAAAATAACAGAATGTGGTACTATGAACCCATATCATAACCTAGCTATAATTTTTAGCCAATTTCCCTAGAAAAATATGAAAACTTACATACATGTTCGGTTACAAATGGCAGGCTGACCTATCACCTTCAAACTAATTTTATGGGGTAGAAACTACTTTCACAGTAAAAACACTTAGTTAAAATTCTCCAGTAGTGAAATAATGTTTCTAGAAGAATGATCTTGAGCAGAATTTTTTTTTCCTTTTCATTTCATATATTTCAAAAGGCAACTCTAAAAGACAGAAGAGTGATATTGGATAGGCAGGCTGATGGCTCTCAGATCTACACAACTGCTTCATCTGACCCAGATTTCATAAGCACTATGCTTTTCTAAGTTTACTCTTAAAGTGCACTGAACATAGTTCAGTTATAATAATAATAAGTAGCAAGTTAGCACTCCAAATATATTTTTTTCTTTTGCTTCCTTCTGAGATAGTACGGTTTTCAATCTACAAATTATTATTCATATATGTTTTTTGTTTTTATGTTTAAAGTTGTAATCATTTAATAGTTTCAACTTTCAACAAACTTCCATATACTTCATCATCTTAAAAATTGTTGATGTTTTTACGCACTTATTTGGATCTTCTTACAGAGTCAATATTTGTGGGGGGATACTGATTTTTAAGTTTTTCTGAAGAGTAATTGGAAATGCTGAATTTCACTTCCCTGTTTCATGAAATGATAACATAAGCCCCAAAGAAATAGAGACATATTTATTTATTTGCTGGGCTTTTTTTATAGTTTGCTTTAGCTGCCATATGATTCCCATACATTGCTATGAGATAATCTTTTTCCTTTCTTCCAATGTTTGTTAGAATTTTTAAAGCAAGAAAAAGAGTAATACATCTGTGTTTTTATATGTTTGGCTTGAAATTTGAGGTGGACAGTCACTGAGTATTTTATTTGATCTTGATAATAATCTTAAAAAGGCAAGGAAAATAAATGGGCTAAAGGACGAAAACTTGGTAGTTGGGATAGACTCAGTTTAAGCACAAAGCTTTTACTAAAGTCAGGCTGCCTAACCTCTCTCTGTCTCAGTTTCTTAATTTATAAATCAGACCTCCAAAAAGGAAAGGAATGCCAAATCCATAAATCCTTGAGCTTTCTTTCCTCAGTCTCTGCAATTCGGGGCAGAGGTAAAGGATGCCCCATTGCTCCTTCTCTTTGTTTCAATTTCCTGGTTGTGATTTTGATGCCAAGATATTGTTCCCTGTTCTGAGCTGTATCAAACTCTAGTCAGTCAGTTCAGTTGCTCAGTCTTGTCTAACTCTTTGCAACCCCATGGACTGCAGCATGCCAGGCCTCCCTGTCCATCACCAATTCCCAGAGCCTACTCAAACTCATATCCATCGTGTCGGTGATGCCATCCAACTGTCTCATCCTCTGTCGTCCCCTTCTCCTCTCGCCTTTAATCTTTCCCACCATCAGAGTCTTTTCAGTGAGTCAGTTCTTCACATCAGGTGGCCAAAGTATTGGAGTTTCAGCTTCAGCATCAGTCCTCCCAATGATATTGAGGACGAATTTCCTTTAGGATGGATTGGTTTGATCTCCTTGCAGTCCAAGGTACTCTCAAGAGTCTTCTTCAACAGCACAGTTCTAAAGCATTAATTCTTCAGTGCTCAGCTTTCTTTACAGTCCAACTGTTACATCCATACATGACTACTGGCAAAACCATAGTTTTGACTAGATGGACCTTTGTTGGCAAAGTAATGTCTCTGCTTTTTAATATGCTGTCTAGGTTGGTCAAACTCTAATCCATTAGTAAAGAAAATGTTCACCACATCTTTCGGTACACAGACATGCCTCAAGAATTCTATCTATCCAATGTTTGTACAGATAATGTTGAAGATATTGGCTGATAAATCTCTTTTCATATGAGGATATGTGCATGAAATAAGCAGACCAGTAAAATATGTTTGCCACTCAAATTATGACTTTTGCTGTTGTTGTTATCAATATGTTTTAGTTTAAAAATCTTAATAGGGCTCAAATTAATTTACAGGCATTGATCAAGGCTTTTCATATGTTAACTATCAGAGTAGTAGGGGTTGTGAAATGAACATTATAGTCAGAGTCGAAGTTCTGTGCAGAGATCTAGACTCTGACAGGGCACTCTTTGAAAGAACAGGAATGACTCCTTTTAATCTAAGTTTTGTTTTTTCTCTTTCATTTTTAGAAACAATCATAAGTGCAGTTTAAAAATCTGATTCTCAAGTCAGGTTTCAGAGAGAATTCCAGCCCACCTTCTTGCAATCCTTACTTTGTGGAAGCCCTTCAACCATTAAGAGACTCAAAATTATCTGTAAAATGGTATAATAATATCTACCACATTAGGGTTATTGTAAAAAATGAATAATAGCTCAATTAATGTACTAAGAACAGAGCCTGGCACAGAGTAAGTACTAAAATAAATAGTAGCTGCTCTTATTTATGTGGTTATCATTATGAATAACAGTATTATCATTCTTACATTGAATTAATGGAGTTGTACAATCTAAGTGTAATAACAAGGGTAACAGTTAACAAGACACATGGTAGATGACTGTTCAGTGCATTAAAGTAATTAATAGAGTTGTAACCAGCAGGATCAAAGAGATCAAAGCAGATTAGGGCTTTCTTTTTCATTCTGATAGCCCTATTTGTAAAGCACACGGAAGGCTTTCTTTAGAGATGAGGTTACTCAGCCAGGAAGTTTACATAGGAAACTGATAATCCTGGGAGTTTCATTTTCACTCATAAAAAGAAGTTTTCGGCATCAAACTACCACCAGCACCACCAGCACCACCATCTCCATTTCAAGAAGAATCAGTTCAGATTTATGAAGGGTTTACTTTCTGCCAAGTCCTGTTACGAGATGCATGGACATACTATGTTTACTCTTCAGAAGTATCCTAGGAGACAGGTAATATTATACAATTTTATCAATAAATGTTTAGAGGTACAGAGCTCAATGAATGTTTTTTATCATGAACATGTCTAACACTCTGTGTTCGAATAAAACTTTTTTCTGTCTCAGCAGGAAATTTCACTTAGATTTTGATAGTTGCAAAGAAAGAGATTTACAATCAAACAGCCATTTGCCACCATGCAAAGGGATGATCTTGTTATAAATTACATGTCTTAGTCTAAAAAAAAACAAAACAAAATTGTACTTTTCCTTACATTTGTCCTGACTAAAATATCTTTAAATGTATCAAATATCACAATTAAGTAGACGGATATTTTCATGTGACTATAAAATGTCTCAAAGCCCAGTATAGGCAGAGGGGCTTATTTCTCTATTTCTACGACTATAATGTGGTTTTTAAACAGTTATGTCTTTTAGGATATAATATATACAAATATATATACATATATAGACACACAGTCCTCCTTCAATATCTGCAGGGGATTGCTTCCAGAAAACTCCTCCCTTACCCCATATCAAAATTCACAGATGTTCAAGTCTCTTATGGCATAGTATTTGCATATAACCTATATACATCCTCCCATACACTTTAAATCATCTCTAGATTACTTACAATACCTAACAGAATGCAAATGCTATGTAAATAGTTGCCAGTGCATGGAAAATTTAAGTTTTGATTTTTGGAACTTTCTGCTATTTTTTTCCCTGAATATTTTTCATCTTTGGTTAATTGAATCTGTGGGTACAGAATCCATGGATAGGGATGACTGAATATATTCTAAAAGTCCAGGAGGTTTAAGAATTAATCTGAGACTGTTTCAGTTTTACTTTTTGTTTGTTCATTTTAAATGCACTTATGGTAATGAGAACCCTGTATGTGAGACAGAAAACGTATAGAACAGTCTTTTGGACTCTATGGGAGAGGGCAAGGGTGGGATGATATGGGAGAACGGCATTGAAACATGTTAATCATCATATGTGAAATCAATCGCCAGCCCAGGTTTGATGCTCAGGGCTGGTGCACTGGGATGACCCAGAGAGAGGGAATCAGGAGGGAGGAGGGAGGGGGGTTCTGGAAGGGGAACACATGTATACCCATAGCAGATTCATGTCAATGTATGGCAAAACCAACATGATAATGTAAAGAAAATTAAAATAAATTAAAAAATAAATGCACTTAATAGTTTTACTCTATTAAGAAAAAGAATATTTCCAACATCCAAAGTTAATTCTTCTTTTCTCCTATTTGTGATCTGTCCATGCACCATCTACTCATAATAATGTGCCCATTTCAAAATACAACCAAGAGTTAGCCAGTAAGTGAACAAACAGTAGAAGGACCACTCAGGCGTCTAAGGAGCAAATGGCATTTGTTTTGCCAAGACCTAGATAAGAAACAGTTAGGAAAAGGACATGAACTGCATCACAAGTTTCATCCCTAACATTAACTTAGTTATTATTTTGAAATGATTTTTCAATCCCTGCACTTTCAGTTTAATCAGATAAGTACATGTTAGGCAAGGTATTGAAGAAGACGTAGCTTAATCAATTCCCTTTGCACACCCTCAGTCCAATAAATCTTGGACCCCTGAAAATAAAGCAGTTTAATTTCTCTTGAATATCTGCCACACACACACACACAGGTGATATGTAAACTATATGTGGATGCAGACACACACAGAGCGTATACATTCCCCAATGTAATGTCTTTAAATGTAATACACATTAAATCTGCTATCCCTGATGTCCAGAAAAAATATACACATATATTAGATTGTACATCTGTAATAGATAAGTAGACATTATGTATGTATGAAAGTGAAAGTTGCTCAATAGTGTCCGACTCTTTGTAACCCTATGGACTATAATGTCTATGGAATTCTCTAGGCCAGAATACTGGAGTGGATAGCTGTTTATTTCTCCAGGGAATTTTGCCAACCCAGGGATGGAGCCCAGGTCTCCTGTATTGCAGGTGGATTCTTTGCCAGTTGAGCCACAATGAAAGCCCAAGGGACGCCCATAATGTATACAATGTATATATACCACATATACATCAAAATAAACATTCATACATTTATATGCATTAAATAAATTTAATTTATATTAAGATAAACATTTAATATAATAATCCATATTAAATATAAATGTTTTGTATATTAAATACAAATATTTAATAATTTCAGAAATTAGAGAGTTCTCAGCTAAAATATACAAATAGTCTTACTCAAGATCTTGGGTCAAAATGTCTTGGCCTAAAAACAAATTTTAGCACTTATAAGCCATATGTTTAGCACATTCCAAAGGAAGGGTTAAAGCATCCCCCCCTTAAAAAAAAGTCTTACAATTAAGATTAAAACAAAAAAGACAAAAAAACAGGCTTCCCTCAGTGTTCTGCCAGCAGGAAGAAGAGATAATTATAAAGACAGGGTAAAGGCAAGGGGTGTGATGATCACATTTTTTTAATGATTGTACTCATTATTGTACTATCGTCTCCCTGAGATCAAGTTTCTTGTGCTTTAGTTGCTTCCTCACACTCAGACCCTAGCACAGAACTTGCTTAAAATAAAAAAGGTTTTAAGAAAATGTTTGTTGATCTTAACTGATCAAGAAACTAATAGGATTTTAGCTTCTCTGAGAATGTCACACCATAGAAGTTTTCATCTAAAATATGAATACATCCATTAAGGCAGATATGCAGCCAGGTAGCAGGGACTTGTGTATTTGGAGCAGATCAGAGAAAGAGTAGCAGATGGCAAGGAAAGTGTAGGAGATGTACAAGCCCTGTACAGAGCAGCTCCATACCTCTTTAGAAACAGGACTTCACATTGAGGAAACTCAGTCTTAAGAAGAGTTACATAAAGCATTTTGAAAGGTAAAAGGGAGTTTGTGGAATTGCTGGGGTTTTTTTTTTTCCCATTTTCTAATCCTATTTAGAGATGATATGCCCATAAAATGTTTGACTAAATCAAAACGCCTCACACCAAAATAAATATTTGATAATAATAATAAAATAATTATGGAACATGAAAACAGATTCCAATAACATCATTTCTCAGTAAAGGCATATGAAGAATCTACCTGTCAATACAGGAGACCCAGCTTCAATCCCCGATCCAGAAAGATTCCCCATGTTGAAGAGCAACTAAGTCTGTGGGCCACAATTCTTGGGCCTGTGCTCTAGAACCTCGGAACCACAACTACTGAACCCACATGCCACAACTACTGAAGCCCACATGCCCAAGAACCTGTGCTCCCATCACAAGAGAAGTCACCGCAACTAAAGAGTAGACCCTGCTCTCTGCAATTAGAGAAAAGGCCACACAGCAACAAAGACCCAGCCAAAATACACACATTAAATTAAATTTAAAAAAATACTGAATTTTATTAGAAGGAATAAAAAGCAGAATGGTGAAGAAATTTTTTAAAAGGCATATGACTTATTTAATTTGAAACTAAAAATTAGTTGAAATATAGATAAAAAAATCTTTTGTTTAAGCAATGTGAGGAAAGAAACTTTTTTTTTGCTTAGTTCCAACTAAGCATCACCAAATACATCTTATTCATAAAAAGAAGAAAAAGAAAAATCTTGCTTTGTCCTGCTGTCATCCCACCATCAGTGAACCTCCTCAGTTCGGTAGTCAACAGTGGGTGCCATCTGCACAAGTTAGCTGTAGGAGTTAAAAGAGGAGCTAAAAGACTGTGATGTCCCTGGGTTAACAGCTCTATTTAATGAAGCTTTTAGTGGCATATGGATGTGTGACAAAATAACTCCATTAAATGTGGAAAGAGTTCCATTAAACAAGATTGTCTCTTTTTCTCAAAATAAAGATTGAGTAACTCCGTAATGTCTTTGGAAAAAAAAAATATATATATATATCAAAAATGAAGCACAATAGTCAGTAATATGAGATTTGACACGCTGACTCAAAACAAAACAAAAAAAAGGTGAAAACTAGATCGATCCTCTTTTTCAGATGAGTAAACTGAGGTTCCCTAGAGGAAGAAATGGCAACCCATTCCAATATTCTTGCCTGGAAATCTCAAGGACAGAGGAGCCCAGCAGTCTATAGTTCATGGGGTTACAGAGAGTCAGACGCAACTGGGCGACTGAGCACTCACACAGGCAAACTGAGGGCACAGGAAAACCAAGGGACTGTTCCACTTGGCATTAAGGTCTGATCATCAGCAAGGACTGGGAACCTCAGTGTTCAGGGCTCTTTCAAAACCTCTGCTAAAATAAATAAATAAATAGAACAACAGACCATTTCTCCCATAGGCGCAGGCTCATCAGAGGCCCTTGAGCAATTACAAATGAAGAGCAGCTGTCTTCTCAACAACATGGCAGAAAGGGAATCGTAACTGATTTAAAGGCAATTCTAACTTTAAAACTGCATTAGCTTCGCAATAAGCTGCTGCTCAAATATAAAAATAAAAGTCCTGAGGGGAAAACATCTTGCAGTTATTTCCCCTACTAATGGGATTTAGAAAGACACTGAAAAAGTTAACTAGAAACAATAAACTTGCAATGTTTACTGTTATTTTGCAACTAAGTGATGAAGATATTTTCAACCTCAGTCTTTCATGATCTTGCAGAATGTAACACACTGTAAATTAAGAGTTTAAAGCTTCTATTCCAAGGCAGCAGATGCTGCTAAGAAGGGCATGTCTGCTTTATTCAAAAGACTTTTTTAATTGTCTGCCAGTCTCAATAAGGAGAAGGTAGCTACATTCCCACCTCCGCCCCCCATTAAGGGAAACTATCTTCCCATCAACCAAAAATGGTACGTTAAAACTGGTAATAATAAAATCCTAGCACCAAATGTTATGTAGAGATTAACCAACTCATGCTCTTTGGCATCTCTACCCTCTTGAACTCAGTGAATCTCCTTCCATCATTTCATTTTACATTTTTCTGAGGGGGGTGGCCATTAGTATATAATGCACCATTTAGTATATGTTCCCTGCATTCATGAATACCATGGATGTCCTTTCCCCACTGTCTTACAGTGACATTGTATGCCAGTGTTTTGGATATGCCAAAGCTTCAACATTTCCATCTACTATCCTTTTTTGATTGTATTCATCACTTTTTAGCTTAAAAAGTCCTCCATCAAGAGAGACTTGATAAATGGATTTTCATTTTAAATATTTATTACTTAATTTTATACATTTGTGTATAACTTTTTCTTTTTGCAAACATCTGTCTTCTCATTTAAGGTGAAAATCCAAACTGAGTCCCCATACCCAACTAGTAGGTCTTTATGTGAACCAGCACAACTGTTAAATAATTCTTTTTCTGTTGATTTGTACGGTTTACCTACCACACATTAAATTCTTACAAATACAAGGCTCTACTCCTAGCATTTTATTTCTGTTTTATGATATCTTTCCTCTTTTCTTAACCCAGTTCCACTTCATTTAATTATCATAGCTTTATAATATGCTAATATAATTTATGCCCCTCCTGCAATGCCATTTATGTTAGTTATTCTTATAATATTTATATATTGTATCATACAGAGGTTCTTGTTTTCTGCATCGATAAGATAAATATATGTAACAGAATTATTGAAGCTTTCTAAAAGGTAGCAAGTCAAAGCTGGTGGCAAATTACTTATTCAAACTCAAAGAGACTTGACTAGTAAGAGGAAATTGCATCTTGCTTAGAATTACATACCTGTTATTATGTTTATTTGTAAAGTTATTATCCATAAGTGATTATAATAATTTTGAGTTGAACATATCAGTGAATTTGGCCTCATGCCAGAAAATTACATTATTTGTTAGCTAGAGGGTAGATACACAACTACAGAGAGAAAATCAGAAAAAAAAAACAAAACAGTGAATGTAGTTATAAGCACGCTAGTTCTTTTCCAACAGTCATAAGGCTCTGGTATGAAGAGTGTGTTGTGAGCCCATCAAGGATTTTGGAGGACGACCAGGTGAATGACTATCAGTGCAGGAGAAGGCAAAGCACCCTCTGACCCCATTTTAATGCAGCTCTCTTCAAGAAGAAAGGCCACTTGTCCAAAGACACACAGCTACTGAGTGTGGAACCAGTAAGCAGAGGACAAGGGAGAATCTGAATGCTTGTCTCCATAACCAGAAATATATGCTTTTTTCTTTGTTTTGTTTCCTTTCCATGGGACTGTTTTTATGGTAGTTAAATTCCCTTCAGCAATAAAAACTGTGGGACTCAACTAAGCCTCCTGAATGTCAGCAGCTAGTCATCTAATTTATGATTACTCAAGTTGTGTGAGTCCCCTTTTTGGCCCTGGCTGCCAGCTTTTGCTTCTCAGTAACACCTCTACCTGAGAAACCTCAACTAAAACAGAGTAAGCTGACATGTAAGGCAGCCAAAGCTGTTGTTTTTAGCACCTGAGATGAAAAGATTTTGCAAAGTAGACTTGTTCCTGAGAAATTTTGTGCAAATCTCTTGTGTAATTTTAACAATATCTGATGAAGGCAATGCATTGCATGATATATAGACATGAATATAGACTCTTATGGCGATTCCAGACCTCCTCTGCTACTTACCTAGTTACATTGCCTAGTCTCTCCAAAGTAGTTTTCCTCTATCACACAAGGTTAATACTCATTTTATAATAAAGTGTTCTTTAAGCACATATAGAGTACTAAGTGTTTGGTTGTAGGCACTGAGTAAATAAAGAGTAGCTATTATTGTTACTAGTATGGTGTTGTGTAAGATCTTAGAAATTATGACTTCAAATTTTTAGAGGGTCATGCTTGTCATTTAAACAAATAAGTGCTACTTCTCTAAAAAGCAAAGAAGCATTCTGTGAAGTAACTAACTACCCTCAAATCTCATTTTAATGCAAACTTTCCCAGGGCTTTCCTGGTGGTCCAATGGTTAAGATGCCACATTTCCACTGCAGGGGGCACATGTTTGACCACTGGGCAGGGAAATAAGAACTAGGATACACATGGTACGGCCAAAAAATAGAAAAAAGAATAAATATTTCCCAAAATTTTACCCCTATTTGTTATCTCCCAGGAATATACATTTTGAGAGCTTTCCTCTACTAAACAAATAGCATTTATTAAGGAAATGTTTGATTTTTTTTAAAAAATCGTCAATGAAAAACATGACAGCCTCTGTAATCCCACTAAACTGATCAAATGATAGCCTATGCAAATAGTTTTTTTATTTAGCTTGTGCTAAACATGAGTAAGTATGTAGCCTTTTCCTTTTCCCGGTGTACTGAAATATTAAGCATATGCAACCACTCTTCATTTCTAATTTTAAAGACACTAAAAAGTATACAGACCCCAGGTTGGGAACAGTGATTTTTTTCATTTATGACTGCTAAGCATGGGGGTATTTCTTCTTAATGCCTTCTTTAATTATTTCCTTTGGAAGGTTCCGAGTGCTTCAAATGTCAGATGGGTTGTGGCTTTTGCCAAGGATTGCTTAGTTAACTGTTTATTTAATGAATGGGGTTTTATGTGCTGCTAAATTTCTCATGGCACACGTTAGGAAATTTTTGGCAGCATTTAAATTGGAGAACTGAGAAACATATTGGCTCTACGGAAGCTCAATCAGTTCCCAGGCAGAGCAGCACCTTTGCCAAGAAAAATTCACTAAAATAAAAAATACAAACACCAAACTCACATATAACCCAAAGAAAACTGACTTTGGTGTGGAGGATTAAACAAATTCTGGATCCAAGTGTCTCAGGTGGCCCATGAATGGAAGAGGGGAAATGGTTCACAATTCTGGGGGAGAAATGGGAATGGAATCTCCTCACTTTGGAGGATGAAGATATGCTTAAATTTCTTGATTGCTTGGAAAATTCATTATTTGCTAAGAAAAAAAAAGATGAAGTCATGTAATTTCTCACATGTTCCCTCCTTAAGGAAATCCATCTAAACCTATGTTTACGTTATTGAAAGATGTATTAGTTGGTCAGTTGTGTCTGACTCTTTAAGACCCCATGGACTGTAGCCTGCCAGGCTTCTGTGTCCATGGAATTTTCCAGGCAAGAATACTGAAGTGGGTTGCCATTTCCTACTCCAGGGGAACTTCCTGATCCAGGGATCAGACCTGGGTCCCCTACACTGCAAGCAGATTCTTTACCATCTGAGATACCAAACCCTGGAAAATACACTTGAAAGATAAACTCAGCTTACTCATTTCAATGAAGGACTAATCGATTATTGATTTTTAAAAAACTGTGCCTCCTAGAACAACTATCCATATGGTTGAATTTTTTAAACGATTCAGCCAGATTCCTAGACATTGTATAAGCACTGCCTACCAGATATGTTTTCTCTAAGGACTTGGAGCAAGAAGATGCCCCAAAATGTCACCTGGGCTCTGGCAAGTCCCAAATCCACTAAAAGATACATTTTTTTTTTTTTTAACTCAACTATACTACAAAATGACTTTATGACTAAAATACAGAATGAGGACAGAAGAAGAATTTATTTCTTTTAAATAAACACTAGTTTGAGAAAACAAAGAAAATGTATCTTTCAGCAATGTAAGATGAACAGCACCAGCCTACAAATTATTACTCTAAGCCTGTGCTGAGGCTTGTGTGCAATAAAGGCCTGAGGCAGTCATCTCCACCCACATAGCTCCTTCATCAGCTCTCCTTCAATCTTCTGCACTCGCCAGCCCAGTTTCCAATCCCTTTCCCTCTCTGGGAGAAAAATGTTCTGAGTCAGCCAGGCTCTCTCTTTCTCTACAGGTTTGCTGAAGGCTCTCTGCATTCTTCAGCAACCAGAAGCCTGGCTTCTTACCCGTTTGGCTTCCTTACCTTTCTTACCATTTTCTTGCTTTATTTAGAAATTAAGAGGCTGGCTACATCTTACTCTAGGTTGGCCAGCTCTTAGGTGGCTTATATGGACATGTATTCTGCTCTTTGGCTTCCCAGGTGGCATGATGGTAAAGATTCCACCTGTCAATGCAGGGGACACAAGGGATGCGGGTTCTATCCTTGGCCCAGGAAGATCCCCTGGAGTAGGAAATGGCAACTTGCTCCAATATTGTTGCTTGGAAAATTCCATGGACAGAGGAGTCTACTGGGCTATGGCCCATGGGGTCATAAAGACACAACTCAGTGACTGAGCACATTCTCCTCTCCAGGCCTATTCACTGAGCTGTCTCCTTATTCCTTGATTAGCTAGTATGTTGCCTGACATAATATTAATGTGAATTATAATAACACCAGGAATCACTCATAAAAGCTTCTGCTACATACCCCATGCATTTTGAGCTACTTACATAAACTCTTATTTCTCATGACAGTCTAGTAATAGAGGGATATGAAGGCTCAGAGAATTTAAGTATCTAGTCCAAACTGCACAGCTCATCTTAATAGATGACTAAGCAGGAGTACAATTCAACATTTATCTGCTTCCAAACTTGTATATGGTTTTAGTCCATGCTCCGCATTATCCCACAGGATATTGGCTGAGTTCCTGTGTACTTAGCCAGCATCATCAATCTCATCATCAATAATTAATGACACACTTTATGCCTTATCTTCCACAATGTGGCTCATCTAATTGTGTTTCTCTTAATACAAAAAAAAAAAAAAAACCCTTGGGTCCCATCCCACTATCTTTCTCCCTTGAGTTTAGGATAATTACTGTTCACATGGTTGACCTATGCCACTCTGATTTGGTGTCACACTTATTTTGTGCTCATTTCACTCTTAAGAGCAAATTGCCTGACCATGTTTTCAAGAGAGTACAAAACTTGCTTTGAAATTTCAGGATTCTATAAACTGAGATTTTTTTGTTACCTTGAAAGTGGGGAAAAAAATGAAATTTAGCATTAGCAGGAATGGCATTCTAAGGGCCAGTTTCCAGGGTTTAGATTTAGATTTGGCTATGATAGCCTCCACCCTGAGTCAGCAATAGAATAATGATGTGCCAACCCCATGTAAACTGTTTTCATTACATCATATGAAACCAGAACATCAGGGCCAGAACTAGGCTGAAATGGGTGAGGTGAATGAGACATTCATCTTGGATGCAAAATATAAGGTGGGTGGGCCTGGGAGGGAAGGATGCTAAAAACCCAGTGATCAAGACAAATAATATTTCAATGCAATATTTTTTAAAATGCACAAACATCTATGATAAACAAATTGCTAAACTTTTAAAGAACCATAGGATAAGAATTATTCATTGTTCCTTTCATCTCAGGCTCCAATATAGCCTAGTGCAGCAATGCAATATAGTATTCTTCTAGGATTAAAGAGCCTAATTTAGTCTGTTGGAAAGTTTTTTTATTAGAACAAGTGCCAGTAACCAGTAGTAGTTGTGGGAAAAAATTATTACCTATCATTAAAATTAGAACCAGAATACACTATTAATTTTTCAGGTGTCCAAGTCATTAACAAAACCAGTTTTACCCAAAGGATAATGATAGGAAACGCTTATAGAATACTTAATCAGACAATATTTTAAGCACTTCACTCATTTAATTCTCAGGACAACCTGCTAAGATAGAGGAACAGGCTCTCTGCAACCAGAATTCATTAGATGACAATGTCTGAGGAACTAACTACACCACAGGAAGATTCTGGCCACATAAAGAAATGGAGTCTTTGTCTTACAGATGAGGACACTGAACTCACATGGTCTGAAACTAAAGAGACAAGTTTCAAACTCAAATGGTCTCTTCAAGGCCCTTGCTCTTAACAATACTGTTCATTCACAAAGACCAAATAATCTGGCTCCTACACCCACTTAATCCTACAACATGGTCAACTTTAATAATCATTACCCTCAAAATAAAGATACTGGTGTGAACTTTCATAGAAACTAGAAAAAGTTTTAAAGCATACATATTTTTCAATAGCTTGTCATTGAAATCTATTGAGAACCATACATATTAACTGAAGAACTACAATAGATTTCTGACATTCATCAATCAATGTATAGTTCAAAAGTATATACTAGACTGTTACTCAAGATTGTTTTTAAATAGTGATGAATAAATAAACATTAATTCAATAGCTCACAGGCAGTGAAAGGCCAACAGAATCCAGCCTCCTAGCTTTTGTCACTGTTGGTAAGCTAGCTTTTATAGGTGTATAGCTAGTATTCTTGTGTTAATCAGCCAGTATAATCAAAATGGAAGATTAAAAAAACAGAATATAATAATTATATAAATTTCATCTCTTTGTGCTCAGTGGCGCTATGATGAAATTAGAACACTACAAAGAATTATAAACAAAAGAATAAAGAATTTAGAGTAAACCCTTTAGACCATATCTATTACATGGACACTTTTAAGGAATTACTGACACAATTCATGCTGTCCATACATGTAGTTTTCAGATCATCTAATTTACTACTAAATTAAATAATAAACAAAAGTTAATGGTCCTATTAGAATATTTGCTACTAATGTTTTTTCAGGTCCATAACGATCCAGTATTAAAGAAGGAATACCTTTGAGGAGCAAAACAGAGCAGGCTAGTCTCTTGAGAAAATGCTAGTTCAGAAGGAAAGAAGGGTTGGAAGATGGGCTGGCAATAGAGTACTGAGGCGGGAAAAAAATCCATAAATAGAATATAAATGCTGTTAATCCACAAAAAACTTGGGCATTTCCATAGCATTGTTTAAGTAGGTCAAGGCTATTAATTATATGTCATTAATTGAAATTTATAGTCCCATTCAGAATTCATTTCTTATAAATGTGATAAGTCAAATCATCTTCTAAGGAAAGCATCACTAAGGAAAAACTTCTGGTGGATTCGTGAATGTGTTCATTCACACATGACTTATTTAAGAACTCTCACAATGAACTTCTCACCTGAGTCTTTGTTTCGGTCCCTAGTTGATCTGCAGAAAGCACCTCTAGGCTCGGGCAGCTGTGTTGTACATGTAACCCATAGGTCGCAGAAATTTAGATACAAAATATGGATAGATTAGAAAAAACACACACGGACTAGAGGAAAATCAGAATCACTAAATAAGCATGTTGACCAGTGATGGGAGGCTCAGAAGTATTCTAATAAGTATTCTAATATACTGTTATATAATAATATAATGTTATTATAGTATATCCATTTTATGGTAAATTTATGATATTGTGTTATTTATGATATTAATGTTTTTCACAATGTTCATATGTTGCTGAGTCCCTTTGAAAGCTCAAAGAGACAGTAAGGGCCATAGATACACACTGATTTTAAAATCAAAATGTTTTCCGCAGCTTGGTCACCTCTGTGATGCGATCAGAGAGAGGTGTGTACTCTAGCAGCATACTCCATGTGCTAGGCAGCTGTAAATCTCCCTGCACTTGTTGAATAAATATTGATGGAAGAAATATTGGTTCTCTCCTGTAAATAATGTAAATACTTTCTCTGGCAACTGTTCCAAATGAGGACAGTAGTGGTAATGCTTTTCATACTAATACAATATCAGCAAGGGTATGAGGAGTATGGGAGGTGAGGATGAAAGAAGTGGATGGGACAGTCACTCATGAATTACAATGTTCAATTCGTTTTGACCCGGTTACAAGAAGCCAGTTAGCAAATTAAGATTCTCTTCAAGAAGCAGCCCTAAGTTTAAACCTGAAATCAGGATGTCTACAGTGGAATGGCAATTATAGGTTTACTGATTATAACTTTAACCATAAACCCTAGGGTCTATCTCTTAAAGAAGCTAGTTGATACCAGGAAGCCTCTAAAAGACACATTGGTTCAAATTATCACAATATAAGACGTTTCCCATGGTGATGATTAGAGTATTGGAAGCACAACTGTAATAGCTGATTGTTTCTAAAAGGTAAAATTATAAATATCCATTTAGAAGATTACGTTTACACAGGGAAGGAAACTCAATCAATAAATTTAAGAATCTGAAGAATAGTGTATTGTCTTGAGAAGGCCAAAAAAGAAGTGAATTTTATGTTCTTAGATACAATGGTGACAAAATTTTTTACAGGGTATGCCTGCATAATTTTCTTATTTGTAATCTTAATTCCTAATTCTCTCACGGTATTTTTGTTTAGGGTAATTTCCCTTTAATGCTGTCTGTTGATAGTCCCCCACCCACTAAAACTATGGCTGAACACATTTGAGAAACCCGTAGTTCTGCTAGTTTCTCTCTCTTTTTTTTTAAATTCCATAGTGAAATGATCAAATAAACATTATTTTTTATCTGTTTGTAAAAGCCACAATTTTTTGAGAGGAAAAGTAAATATCTAAAAGGATTTATCAGTTCAATTCAGTCGCTCAGCTGTGTCCGACTCTTTGCGACCCCATGAACCGCAGCACACCAGGCCTCCCTGTCCATCACCAACTCCCGGAGTCCACCCAAACCTATGGCCATAACATTCAGTGCGGGGGTGGGAGGGAGGTGCCTGTGAGCCAAAGAGCAAACCACAGAGCATCAAATATATACAGGGAAAGTTCCCACCACACAGGAAGGAAAAGATAATTAGCAGCTTGCAGGAAGAGCAAGGAAAGAGGAAAATAAAGGAGAAAGAAGGCAGATGGAGTGACTGTTTTCCTCCACTAGAGCTGAACCTAAAGAAGATCAAACACCCAGACTGGAGAATTCAGAAACCACTGGTACTGGTGTCACACTTCCCTGGATCGGGGAGAGAAGCAGGGGTTAGGTGGGTAATAAGAGCCTCTCAGAGAAGCCTTGATTTTGATACAGTGCTTTATCCATCAAGGCCTAAGAGCAGAGGTGGTAACAGCAGAGGAGGATATCTGAGGGGAGACTCAAAGGCTCCAGCAGTTTGCAGAGAAGGGCTTGGGTTTGCCAGCCAGGCCCAGAGACAGTACAAGAACCGAGACACCAGAAGAAGCTTGGAGCCCAGACAAGGAGCCTTGAGGAATCGTGGATCTAAAGGCAACACAAAATCCAAAGTCCAGAAGGATGTCTGCCCACATAGTTCCCGGACCACTAGTCACTAACCACTCATGTCTCAGTCCACAAAGGATGGCCAGAGATCGGGCTAATGAGGGACATCGCAGGGATTCCAAGGTTGATACCAAGGCAGGCCTTTAGAACAGAAATCCCTCCCCCAGATCCTGGGGATGGAAAGAGATATTTCCCTTTACTTAAGAGAACCTGAAATCTGAGTTGACTGAATATTTACATGAAAGAAATACTTTTAAAAAATAAGAAAATACATGACCTAAAATTGGAATGTTTCTTTACTACCTGCCCTCAAACCACCATCACCAGGAGTGGGAATTAAGAACAAGATTAGTACCAAAAAATAATAATAATAATTTTTCTCTGCATATTCTTTAAATTGCATAAACTTTTATATCCTTCCTACCCGCATCATACTACCATAGCAAAGCTTGCTGTACAGTTAAAGCTTTCTGATGCTTATAATGTATAATCCACACAAGACAGGTTGGTATATATACATGGCATGGTGGCCAATTCTGCTGCCAGAAATTGTTTCCAATACATCCTGAGCAAAAATAATATACTTACTGTATACTATTTTCTTTTTTAAATGTAAGGATCTTTTTTGTTTGATCTGGCCTTTTCCGCTTTTTCAAATACATGTTTAGTGTGTTCTTTCACTAAAAGAGAATCATTTAGCTAGTATCTTAGGAGGATGATGTTGATAATCTTATAGTTAATGATATTGTTAATAGCCACCACAGATTAATGCCCAGTGTGTGACAGTCAGTATGCATTCTAGCCATTATGAATAGTATTGCATTGATTCTCCAAGGAGGGCATTTTGTATATCTATTTTCAGATACAGTAATCAAAACTCTAACTTTCCCATAGTCATACAGCTAATCAAAGCTCATTTTATTACATAACATTAAATCCTAACACATGAGTTCTAACACATGAATAAACTTTGACAATCTCTGAGGAACACAGGGCTCTGTGAAAAAATTAAGCTAACTTTGCTTTTCCCCACCCAACATTAATCTTCAGGATTATTCATTTTCTCAGTAGGCAGAACCTCTGGCATGAGTTTTAAAGTATTGAGAAATTTCAGTTCTAGTTTCAGTGCTGCCATTAATCGTGTGACTTGCAGTGAGTACCTTTTCAATATTCTCATCTGATCAACAAGGATAACAGTTGTCTTATCTCCTCTGGAGCAGCATGAGTATTTCTAGCTTTGTCTTAATTGATAAAGAACTGAATAGTGTGCAAATATACTTTTCTGATGAATCTAAAATATAGTATTATAGCCATATCTAAAATTCATGTCAGGTATGGGGATAACTGGGGAGACAACTTCAATATGTGGAATTTGTGTCAGAGGCTGGACCAGGTCTTAAAGACATAATGATAAAAAGCTCCAGTCTCTGGACTTGAGGAGCTCCCAGCCTGAGAGAGGGAGTTAAGAATATACACAGCTGATTAGCATGCGATGGAATAGAAACAGACAGAAACAAAAAATAATGTTATGAATCTAAAGTTAAACATATGGATTGCCACCTACATCTCAGAAGAAGGACCTGGATGGGGAATGTTTCATCCACAGTTGTATGATGGTGGTGATTTTCGAATTTGACTGTGAGAGATATAAATAAGTAGAAGGTATGTTTACATTTAAAGGTTCACAATTAAATATGATTATATTTTTGTACATATTATCAGCAAGGAAAGGTAAGGAATGAAACAGCTGCTCATTGGAAATGAAGCCACTAAAAGATGTAAAAAAGTTTCAAAAAAGTGATGTAAATTTAGGTTTCCTTGACAATTTGAGTTTCTCATTTGCATAATAAGAATAGTTACCATGTATTGCATCCTTTCTGTGGCTCACAGGCATTGCACAAAGAATTCTGTAGGGATATTTTATTCCATTTTTTTCCTGATAGCCTAGTAATATCATCCTCATTTCATACATTAAGAAACTGACAGTCAGAAAACTAAAGTGACTTAGCTCAACCAAGCCACAGTTACAGAATTATTAAGTGGAAGTAAGACTGGAACCCAGACAATGTGGCTATGCAACCCTTACTCTTAGTTCCTAACCTCCACTGTACCCTGGGATAGAACAATTTATGAAGGAAAGGAATCATGCTTAGCCATGTCCAATTCTCTGTGACCCTTTCCACTGTAGCCCACCAGGCTCCTCTGTCCATGGCATTTCCCAGGCAATAACACTGGGATAGGTTGCCATTTCCTTCTGCTTTCCTAGGTTAGGGAGCTGTATCTTTTGTGTTACAAGCGGATTCTTTACCCACTGAGCCGTCAGGGAAACCTCAGGACAATCTGTGAAGTACAAAGTAAAAAAGGTGAGGGCACACAAATGTGAAAGCTACTTCTGAAGTCCTGGGGAAGAAAGAGCAGGGTAATTTTTCTCAACTGCATGTCTGTTTAACTAGGCACATAAGAGATGACTGTTCATTCAGTCACAGATCAAGCACAAGGGTTACCTCCCCTAATAAACTCTTTCCTGAAGGCAAGAAGATAATACCTACTGCTTGAGCAAATCTAGCAAGAGTAGACTTACATAAAATGCAATATAATAGTAAGAAATATTATATATAGGACACTGCATCTTCAGTGAAAGAATAACTGTCATCAGGGATTTTACAAAAAGTGATTCCACTATAAATTCAGTGAGTATGATATAAGTTACACAGAGAATTATATGTATAGATAATGGCATCATATTATCATATAACAAACATGTCCTGTTGAAACTTCCTTTATTGTATTGTTACATACACAAAAACTGCCTCCAATGGTTTCTCCTAGTATGTGTCCATAGCACTGGGCCTTAAAAGGCCTTAACACACTGACAGAAGTTTTGTGTTTACCTTAAAAAAATAATCCATCTTTTAATCTCTTCTTCTAGTAGGTCAATAAATAAACACCAAGGAAGAGATCAGAAACTCTGTGCACACAGAATGTCAGTAAAAGGAAGCAGTCCAAGATGCCATCTAACCAATAGCATTAGGATTAACTGGTTGATATCTTACAAGTTCACTTAAGTTAGCAAATGATTGTAAGATGATGTCTCTCAAAACTGCTTGAGATACCGGCTTTTGTCTAGAAAAACAACCTGAAGTTCTGGATATGCACTAAAAGCTTCAGTCTTCAAGGACTTTTCAATCTCCTCCAGCTTACAAGTTTAGAAACTGAATGGTTCAGCATATCGCTAATAAAAAATCATTTCCCAAGGCTCGTTTTCTATGCAGGCAAAATCAAATTAACTTCAAACAGAAGAGGTTAGATGCATACATAAAGGAAGTATCAAACTGTAACATCATCTTGCTTCAGCTCTCTCAGGTCTCCTAGTATCTACCCAGGAGAGAAACCCAAATATTAACTTCTCCCTGAAGCACTCTGCAAAATCAAGCAAGGAGGGTAGTTTCCGAATGGGAATGGCACAAAGTGGATCACCCTACTATGCTGTTGAACACACTAATGACGAGACTATAGTCCTCTGGATTTTTCTTTCACATCTGCTGACAGCCAGCAGTGATCCTAGGTCCCTTTCAGAGCCCACACACCGTGACACACCCTTGCCTTGATCGCTGGACAGCTGCTACATCAGGGGACCCTCATGCTTTGGCGTTAGGGCTGAAGTGATGCTCTGCACCCTCTGGGCCACAGACCGCTACGTGAGCACCACCATCTCCCCCAGCGATGACGCACGGCACTAATATGCTCTGCGTGCACTTGCTGGGATGGAGTAGAGCAATACATCACCAAAACACTTTAGCTTATGTGATGTACTGCCACGTGAGGTAGAACCAGTTGCCAGAGGCAAGTTTTAAAGACTTCATTTCTAATGTTTGGTATTAAATGATGTCTATATTCCCTTTTATGGTGGTTTGGAAGATACACTTTAGATTTCTGTTATGGCTGATCTCAGAGACTCAGTGCTTTTCCCTATCATAAAAGGCATTCTGACTACATATTGTGTTTAATAGGTATACCCAGTAGCTGCACTTCATGTAAGAGTGGCACAGAGTGAGTAAAGAGGTCGATACCCAGTCCCCCAGTATGAACCCTGGTAGTGAGCTGCGTCTTCTCCAGAGGACATTACATGGCCTAGTGGTGGGCCCTGGGCAGGAAACACGGGAGCCAGGTGGAGATGCTTCCTAGAAGAGAAAAGTTCTGTGCGGGCACCTACACAGAGTTCTAACCCTGAGTTCTAATCCTGCATGCTCTTTAATGATAGGTTCTGTATGGCTATAGTTGTGTGAACTAGAGAATTCTGATCTCTTTTTTCAGTCTAATTTTATTGGATGAAAGAGTGGGGTAATTTTTAGAAAACTAGCAATTTACAAATTCTAGAAAAAGATACTAGACTGCATCTTTTTTTTTTTTTTTTGGATTATCCAGAATATGTTGCTAGAGGCACGTTACATGAGGGCAGACAACTATTCTACTTACAATATTTTCCCTGTGCATCATGGCTGTCCTGTAAAAAATGTTCAACAAATGTTTACTTAATGCTTTAATAGTCATGTGTTCCATTAACTTTGTAGAAATATTTCATCAGCAAACTTTTGTTTGGAAGCAAAGAGTTACTTCCTCCAAATGTAATTACCCTCTCATACAACCAGAAGTTAAATTGCATCTAAAAAAGGGTAAATAATGGCAATTCTTTTTAAAGAAATCATTCTAATCTATAGATTTTGCTGTAAAAACCAAATTAGGAAAATAATCTTTATCATACATGCAAAAAACAGAGAGGGAGAAAATGAGAGAAAGGGAGAGGGGTGGAGGAGGGAGGAAGAAAAGGAGAGAACAAAAGGAAAAGAAAAAGAGAAAACAGTTTAGTTATTAATAGGATTTACCAGTGCATTTTTCATATATGTATTTTCAGAAAAATATTTTCTAAAGAGATGTCCACCTACATAGAGTTTAAGTTGTCAGGGTGACTATAGATTAAAATATATATATATATATATATATATATATATATATATAGATTCTAGAACTAGTTTAGACAGAGGATGAGATGGCACCACCAACTCGATGGACATGAGTTTGAGCAATCTCCGGGAGTTGGTGATGGACAGGTAAGCCTGGTGTGCTGCAGTCTAGGGGGTTCCAAAGTCGGACAGGACTGAGCAACTCAACTAAATTGAGAATTAGTTTTCTTATTTTATAATCACATTTTGTATATTGTACGTTTTAGCTACTCTAGTAACAAAGTTCGCAGTACATTTCTTTCTCAGAGACCTTATTATCTATTTTTGACAGTGTCATATATTCTGAGATCTAAAGCAGAAACAAACACACAACACACACTCAAAAACACTTAGTAGCATTTTTTTATATCTGCATTTCAGACTAAAACCAGTACATCTTTGACTGCCTTTCTGTTGAATCAAGTTTTCAGGCTTCTTTTTCTTCTCCCCTTATACTGTACACCATAGGCCTCCAAAATAGCTTTGGTTTTAAGCTTCTTGAAGAAAAAAATAATCTTTACATGTAACTTTAAATTCAATAGCCTAACTTTCAAGAATTACCAGATACACAACACATGTGCACACAAACAGAATCTCACAGACACATGCATACCTTCAACATGCCTCCGTATTCCCTATATGTATTCTGCACAAATAGATACGGGTCTTGCATTGCAAACACTGAATCTGCTTGCACCCAGCTTGGTCTGGAACTGAATGAAAATAGCTCTCTTTTGAAAGCATTGTCAACTCTTCTTCCTTTTAAATGAAGGCTCTCCCAAGGGTCTTTCTATCTTATCATTCTCCTCCCTCTGGCCTTCTCCCTCCTTACTCTGTTGCCCTATGTCCGCTATGGTTAAATAGCCCTTCTTTGGAGCTGTAACTTGTAATTACCATATGTCTGTGATAGAATTGATTACACTCTTGCTAATCCTTTCCACCATTTTAATAAACTCCCTGTGATCAGCAGTCACAGTCTTACCCAGAATTTGTTTCTGTATTGCCATCATAGCAAGTGATAAACTACCACCTCTTGGCTGTCAATATTCTGAACCATTATTACATTTCCTAATCTCAGCATTTTTTCACTTCCAATTCATCCTCAGTGTGATGCTTCACACACAGAAATCAATGAATACATAATGCCAGCCAATGAAGAACTCTGAGAATGGTGTGGAGAAATAAGATATGAAATTCAAACTTGTTCTTTTTTCTCTGTTACTAGCACAAGTAAGTGATTTGAGACCCCCAAACAAAATCTTATTAATATTTGTGAATATAAAATAAGTCTTAGCATTATAATGGATCATCATCAGTGGCATAGCAGAAGATTTATAAAAAACAAGTAACTATTAAAAGTATTTGTGGACTTTTAAGACTGATTGTAGCCTTAACATTAAGGCCCAAAAGCATGACATATTTTGGTTCCTATTATCACATGATGCATGGAGTTCCAGTTTTATTTTAACTAAATGTTTAGCTGCATGACATTAGTAAACAGGTTTATAACCTGTGGCTAGGCTGACTAGTATTAACATAAAATGCCAATTAATGAGACTATGCAGAGTATTACATTTACTGTTATAATTAATGATCTGGAACAAACATAAAAACCACCATAGTAAGTATGAAATTGTAATAGCATCTGACTGATACATTTTTTTTGTAGATGTCCAATATTATGTCTTCCTGATGGAAAAAAAAGAAATTGAAGTCACAGAAATACAGATTAGTTTTATTTTTGAGAAAGCCCGAGTTTTTAGGAGATGGAAAAGATTATTAAAACAGTTACTAGTCAATGAGTTCATCTACAGTATGCAATACTGTTACCTAGTTACCTTTTTATTGGGGCATTTGTGCATTAGTAGGGATTATGAAGTTTGGTCTGAGCTACCTAAATCATATTTAAATGTAGATTAACAGTTAGGATAAAGGAAGTCTAAATTGAGCAAAGAAGAAGTTATTTTTTCTTAATTTTATAAAATCATTAAAGACTAAAATTTTGTGCCACCCACTCCACAACAAGTTCACAAAGAATATTAAGAGGAACACAATGGCCCTGAAAGTGCTAGCTCTTCAGCTGTGTCTGACTTTGCTACCCCATGGACTATAGCCCACCAGGCTCCTCTGTCCATGGAATTTTCCAGGCAAAATACTGGAGTGGGTAGCCATTCCCTTCTCCAGGGGATCTTCCCAACCCAGGGATCGAACTCAGGTCTTCTGCATTGCAGGCAGATTCTTTACCATCTGAGCCACCATGGAAATTCCCACAGTGGCCCTGCCAGCTCTAATTCCAATGCTGAATTCAATGTTCTAGATTTTTCTTGGGTTTTTCATTCTTAGACTCCCCTATTTCATTTTAAATATTTTAAAGGTCATTTAAAAATATTTGTTTACAGCATGAGAATAGTGTCCAGGGCTCAGGATATCAGTTTCAGAATGTCTATACATGAAGGGTTAGGGTCCACAATGTTTGAAGTGGGTGCTTAGGAGACTTGTTTTGAAGTTGTATTTGCATAACAAGTCCGTGACTTAAAAAAAAATTGCTTTGACATAAGGGCAGCTTCACATGTGGCTGTAATAAAGTATAGGCACTTTTCCATTGCTCACTATTAGGAACAGTAACACCTTGAAAAATTTTAGTACACTGTCATAACCAGGTTACTGACATTGATCCAATCCACCCATATAATTCAGGGATTGCTGACTCCATTGTACTCATTTGTATGTGTGTATCTTTGAATATGTGTGTATTAGATCCATGCAATTTTATCAAATGTGTAGGTTCATGTATTTCCCACAGTACTGTATTGTAGGTTAGAGTATACAAAAAGAGCAAAATGTACAAGACATTTTTATTTATACTCTGGACACATGAGAAGATGTAAATTGTTCAGATCAATGAATTACTCTATTTTGTTTTGGGGTAAAGAGAGGTACTGATGACACCTCTAGGCTAAATCTACCCTCCCACTACTCAGTCTTCCAAATTCTCTCTCACCACTGAGGGCATCTGGGCTCAGCCTTGGATTCTATAACATGAAACTATCACTTCTTTACTTCAAGCACATGTGCCATTTTCAGATTTCTTTTCCTGTAAGCTGCATTTCCCATTTTGGCATGCTCCTCTACAGAGATCATTCAAGAAATTCATATTTTACTGAAGTCAAATGATCCTAATCTTAATAACATAAACCCTACTCACTAAAATTGTGGGTAAAGTGAAATGAGATTCCTACTTTTGTATCAGCTCCAAGTGCAGGCCAGCTGTCACACAATTTACAGAGCTGGGAAAACCAATTCCCAGCTACTGTCTTCAGAGACGTGGAAGTCTAGGATGGGATTGATTCATTTCACACTTTATGCTGCTAGGGTAGCACTGCTAACTAGCGAGAGCCTGTACTGGATTTCTAAAGAGACCACCAAGTCACAAAGCTCTGATCTAATTTGGAGAGTGAGGGTGGGGAAGGGGGGCTGGGAGTTCCACGTATGATGAGTATAACAAGATTCACTCAGTTTGTGCTACTGTCAACCAACGTTTCCACAAATATGCATGTGATGTGAAGGAGAAACAGAGTACAAAAGTATGTCTGGGTTAGTATAAATAATCCCTTCACTCTTGGAGATCCAGTACAAATGTCAGGCACATTCTTGCCAGAGATCTATGTAGCAAATATGGCCGTGTAGGAACTTTAGATACCTAGAGCTATCATGAGATGCTTATATTTTCTGCTGGTCAGTTTTTAAGACAAATGCTTCAAAGTAATAAGATGTTTTTTTTCTCCAAGTCATTTGCTTTATTTCCCTTCCTGCAATCCTCTTTTGCTAGGAGGTTTGAGAACAGATCTTATTCTTTTTTATATCCCCTGCAGATTTTAGATTAGCTAATTGCATATGATAAATATTCAGTAAATACTTAGAGAATTAAATCATGCCTAAACTTCACATACCTGGAAGAAAATGCAAACCTACATTTAGAAAGAAATAAAACAGAGTTATAAAACAGACTTGAAAATTAATAATTCAGAGGTGAAAAATCCCCTAAAGCATGGTTCTGGGTCTAATTTTTTATTTTAGTTCTGCTGCTTATTTATAGCATCCCATCTTTTTGGAAATGCCCCATGCTCACACACATATACAAAGATAGAGGGATCCTGGTTTTGATATGTTTAGAAAAGAGAGCATTTAAAAACAACCATACATTAATTCAGCACAATGGTGCTAATTCATAACAGTCTCAAAATACAATTATATTTAGTGGTTACTTGATTGGCATAGGTAACAATATTATTTCCTCTAGAAATAAAACCAAGAGGAACGGTTTACAAGGAAAATCTAATTCATCAGTCTCTCTAATAGATGTTGGAAGAGAAAGTTAAGAGGACCAAGAAATATGACAAGTGAAGGACGGCTGGAAGGATGAGGATACACACTGGGCAAGAGGTCACCCAGAGCAGGAGGAAGCACGCTGTGGATATCTGAAACTGGGGTGAGAGCCTGGCTCGGTGTACAGTGCTCTGCCTCCCAGGCTCATTTTCCTCTCATGATTATGTCCCTGTACAGAATGGTTTGTGTCTTGGGCTTTATTCCCAGTTCCTACACTGTTTAGAAGACTGTTAAGCCCAAATGCAACTTAATAATGCCTTTTGTCAAAAAGACAAGAAGTCATAAGTGCTGGTGAGAAGGTGGAGAAAAGAGAAATCTTCTGTACTGTTGGTGGGAATGTAAATTGGCACAGGCACTATGGAGAACAGTATAGAGGTTCCTTAAAAAAAGAAAGAAAGGGAGAAAGATAGAAAGAGAGGGAGGGAGGATGGAAGGAGGGGAAAAAAAGAAAAAGAAGCTACCATATAATACAACAATTCCACTTCTAGGTATTTACCTGAAGAAAATGAAATAACTATCAAAAAGATGTATGCACCTCATGTTTATTGTGGCATTACTTACAATAGCCAAGATATCGAAACAACTGAAATAACTTAAGTGTCCATCAAAGGATGAACTGGAAATAAGTCAGAAAAAGACAAATACCACACTATCTTTCTTATATGTAGAATCCAAACAACGCACCAAGAAACAAAACCAAGCTCATTGATACAGAGAATAGACTGATGGTTGCCAGGAAATGGGTTTGGAAGAAATGAGTGGAAAAAAATTTTTTTTTCTTTAAAGAGGAAAATGAGGGATGTTAGGGGACCAGAAATTGCATTAAAAGAAGATTCTGGAAAGGATGCTATGGCTGTCTCTACTGGATACCAAGTCCCCACTCTTGCCCTTGTCTCACAGGCTGCCACTGGAAACAAGATGCTGGTCTGTCAGAACAAGCCCTCTGAACTGCTCAAAGTCCTGAGGTAAAGTATCTGCTGGGCAGAGTGGCACCTTGGAGAACAGCTGGGACATGTGGCTTCTCTCTATGTACACTCAGGGTCTCTCCTTATGTGAGCCCATCACACGAGCTCTTCTTATGTAGTGGGTCAGGACTCCCCAAAGTACAAAACCTGAAGCTGTCAAACCTCCTCAAGGCTTAGACTTGGAAAGGCCTAAAGGCATTCCATTGGTTAAATCATCACTGCACTAGGCCATAATAAATGAGTTAAAAAGAGAAAGAAAGAAAACATAAATATCCTTACTTGGCTTACACTTTTCAGTTTAATGTGGCAGCATCTTTTATCTATAGATGTGAAAGGTCTGAAAATAACTAATCCAAATAATAATTAATACTCATATTACCACTCCTTTCATAAAGAGATTATTATTCATCTCTCTTCAAATAATTAAAAACCAAGTAAGTTCAAACCGGCCATATTTCACCTTCCCAGGTGATAGAAGAGATACATTTCTGTAGCTCAGTGAAAGAAAACTAAGGGGTTTAATTTAATTACATCTTCAACAGATAAACATGTGATGAACTTGTAAAGAAGAGTTTTCTGTGACAATCTTTTTAGGTGTAAAAGCAAGAAGCAAAAGGAAAAAATAGGTTTAAAGTAAAGTAGAAATTTTTGGAGGAATCACAAGAGAGGATGTCGTGATTATGAGGAAAAGCACCTAGCAGGAGACTCTGAAGGTCTCTTGAGAATACCAAGCACAGAGCGAGTAGCTGTTTATCTGAGGCAATAAGATAGCTAGCAAGGAATGGTGAAACCAAGCAAGGTTATATTTCAGAACTCAGGGCACTGATTTATCCAAGAACACACAGTTACTTAGAGGCAGACGCAAGACCATGAACCAGGTACTATAAACTAAGTACACTTTGAAACTTGGGCTAGGCCATGGTGGGCAACAACACCTTGAAAAAAATGTTGTATACATATTAAAATTTTACTACTGTATACTGTCATAGAGAGGTTATGATTTTCCTGATTTTAAAAAGTCATAGATTAATAAGATTCTGTTTAAGAACATACAAACCCACCTGTTTATAATAATTCAATATTATTAATATCCAGGAATTTTGTCTGATCTTCAAATGTTTTCTTAGCTACAGGACTAAGTATTAATATTTCTCAGCATAACATTTGACTTTAAATATTGATTTTATAGGAGGCTAAAAAAATTCTGACCCTAAAAATAGGGCATAAAATAATCACAGATGGAATAAAAGACAAAATAGGATAAAGAAAATATGGCAAAAAGGAAGCAGAGAAGAGAAAGGGAAAGCCACTAGTGAAGCTAACACACATAGTCCAGCTAGCTTCTCACTTTGTTAACCATACTTTGGGATCTGTCAAGAAAAAAAAAAAAAAAACTTATTGCTTTGTTGTGTTGTATTTATGTCTAAAATACTTATATAAGTACTTCCCCAGAAACATCTATAGCAGCTTCCAATTTCCCAACTCAAATTGTAAGGGTTTAAGTTGCCTACCAGACCTCACAATGCTATCATAACTTATCCTATATATCTTACTAATTGCATTTCCTATTATTCACTTTCAAAAACCTTAGGGTTCAAATCACAATAAACTTTATTTTCCCCCAAGGAAGCCATATCTACATAATATATTATCTCCCTTCCTTCATTGCTATCGTCTCTCCTTTCTCTTTGAACCCTTGTTCATTCATTTTTCACACTCCCTTCCCCAACTTTTTAACCTGGTTAATTTATTCATCTTTCAAAACTCACTGGTATATTAAGACTGAGAAACTTCCTTGACATCGCACTCTGGATCTGCCATAGCACCAAGGGTTCACCACCTGACCCCCACCCCTAGAGGACTTGCCATGGAGTACCTCTGTCTGATTTCATAGTGAACCCATGTTTACCAAGGTTAAACACTGCGGCATGCTAGTTCAGTTCAGTCGCTCAGTTGTGTCTGACTCTTTGCAACCCCATGAATTGCAGCACGCCAGGCCTCCCTGTCTATCACCAACTTCCGGAGTCCACCCAAACCCATGACCATCGAGTCGGTGACGCCATCCAGCCATCTCATCCTTTTTTGTTCCCTTCTCCTCCTGCCCCCAATCCTTCCCAGCATCAGGGTCTTTTCCAGTGAGTCAACTCTTCGCGTGAGGTGACCAAAGTATTGGAGTTTTAGCTTCAACATCAGTCCTTCCAATGAACACCCAGGCCTGATCTCCTTTAGGATGGACTGGTTGGATCTCCTTGCAGTCCAAGGCACTCTCAAGAGTCTTCTCCAACACCACAGTTCAAAAGCATCAACTCTTCGGCGCTCAGCTTTCTTCACCGTCCAACTCTCACATCCATACATGACTACTGGAAAAACCATAGTCCTGACTAGACGGACCTTTGTTGGAAAAGTAATGTCTCTGCTTTTAAATATGCTATCTAGGTTGGTCATAACTTTCCTTCCAAGGGGTAAGCGTCTTTTAATTTCATGGCTGCAATCATTAAGCCTTCTACTTAGTCACTCTAGCACAACACCTGGCATATAGTGGTACTCACCAAATGTCTGAAGGCTGAGTAGATAAAATTTATTGAGCACTTCTTATTCACTGAGTATTTTACTGAGGACATTAATCTTAAGGTTCACAGAATCTAGAAATTCCTTCTCCACAAGGTAAAATTTTATTTAAAGTTTATAATCCAGAACAGATAACCCAGCCCTCATAATCTTCCAATTGTTAATGCTTAGTTGTTATTCTCCTGGCACACTTAAAAAGTAAGATAATGATACTCAAAATATTATATTAAAATTATTATGAGTATATCTCACACTTCATTTTGTGTGCTTTAGGTCTATGAATCCTACTCCTCATCTTGACCCCAAGTAACTAGTGATGAGCTGGACACTTGGCTAGAGCACAAAAAGTATCTGTTGAATGAAATTCATAGACGATATCTAATTCTCCTTTTCCCTTTTAAAGCACACAGAAAGAAAAAGGATACCCAATGCACTGCCTTAATATGTCCTTGAAAATGTCTGATATAGAGATAAAATCCCCATCAATCCCCATAGTTACTGGTTTTAAAGATCAGTTGCCCTAAGGAAGTTCTTTTAAACTTTTGTTCAAGGCAAGCCGACAATTATCCTTTAAACTCAATATGCTAAAAACGGAGAATATCAAATTTTTGGGGTGACCATATGTTCTTATATTTCTAGGTCAGTCTTGATCAAATAGTGTCTTCCATCTACCCCATAAATAAACTTGTACTCGTCAGCCCGTCTGTCCTGGTTTCACTGGTTTAGAAAATGTGGTCACCGTGAATGTTCTATTTATTTCCTACCAACCTCCCAACGTTTATCCTCTATGTTTAACGATATTTAAATTATCTTAGCTCTTTTCTGAAAAAAGTAAGGAACATGGACAGCTATTGGCAGAGAAGATGAATATGATGAACTATTCTTATTTTGACATCAAATGACTTGGAAATGTGCTGGTGGTGGAACAAAGCAGATGAAGTTCCCGTCTGTTAAGTGAAGGGTTTTCTCTGATCAAAGGATGAAAAACCTAAATGAATGTGCTGTCTGAACTTGGTAAGTAGATGGTCAGTGGCAATACTGTCATCATAGCCTGATGTGTTGGGTCAATCACAGTATACCTACATGAATGTGAGAGTTCTTAATCTCAGCCACATGTACAAATGTAAAGGTTGATGTGTTAAACACAAGTACTAAGTGAGGAAGTCTAGGATGTTCTTGACTCTGGTCAAGTCACAGGCTCCATCACATTAGTTTGGCATTGATTCCTCACACTTAAATAGAGTCTGCAAACTTTTAAAGGAAATAGAAACTTCAAAGGTCTTCAAGAATAAATCTATATACCTCACCTTCTTCCCACAAATTCCAAGCATTCTGGTTTGAAAAATAGTAGTTAAGTTCATGGGTTTCAGCATCAGAGTCAGATTCAAGTTCTCATTGTTACTTAGTAACTGAATGGCTTTAAGCCAAGTTAATTATGTTTTCTAAACACTGGTCTCTTCATGTGTAAAGCAGATTAAAGCAAAACATATTAAAAAAAAAAAAAAAAAGCCTGTCCCTACATGAAATGAGCCAGTCCAAAAAAGAACAAAACAAAACCATATGATTCCAACTTGTATCAGGTATCTGAAAGTGAAAGTCACTCAGTCGTGTCCTACTGTGACCCCATGGACTATACAGTCTATATTGGAGTGGGTAGCTGTTCCCTTCTCCAGGGGATCTTCCCAACCCAGGGATCGAACCCAGATCTCCCACATTGTGGGCAACATTGTTACCAGCTGAGCAACCAGGGAAGCCCATGAGGTATCTAAATTAGTCAAATACAGAAAATATAATGCTGGTTAATGGGCACTGGGAAGGGGACTGCAGAGTTGTTCAGTATGAGCTACAGTTTTATAAGATGAAAATGTTCGGAAAATCTGTTATACAACAATAAGAATATGCCTACCACTCTTCAACTGTACACTTACTTATAGTGGCTCAGCTGGTATATGTGACTCAGTTGGCAAAGAATCCACCTGCAATGCGGGAGACATGGATTTGATCCCTGGGTTGGGAAGATCCCCTGGAGAAGGGAAAGACTACCCACTCCAGTATTCTGGCCTGGAGAATTCCATGACTGTATAGTCTATGGGGTTACAAAGAGTTAGACATGACTGAGCAACTCACTCACTACATTATAGTTAAGATGGTAAATTTTATATGTTATGTGATTTTGTAAAATACACACACACAATTAACAACAAAAAACCTGCCTTATAGGATTATAGTGAAGATTAAAATTTTATAGATAGATGCAAAGTACCCAAGAGAGTCAGGGCTTTTTATAAAAGGGGGCTAGTATTCTTTTTTCAATGAGATAATCAAAATTATTAAAGGTACCAAGCACACAGACATTCCTACCAACTCAGTGAATGATTTCCTTCTCAGTGTGTTAGTCAGTTGTTGATGACGGGGCATCAGTCAAGAGGATCACTGAACTCATTCAGATGATTCATTCACATTGCCAACTTTACTGATGATTGTGAGTCTTGTGTTTTAGTGAAGCATGAAGCGGTAATCTGGGAAGCACCGGTCTTCTAAGAGAAGTCATTCAGTTATACTTGGCAGCATCCATTCAGGCACTCTGGTAGGCACTGACAATTTCTAAACACCTCTGAGAGCACAGTCACACAGATTTTCTTTCTGCTGGAGAAAACAGTCTAGGGGCACTGCCAGACAAGAAGCCAATGTCCATCTCAAACTGACCCCCATGCTTACTCCCGGGATCCATTTCCTCTCACTTACTTGACTCCAGTCCCACTGGTCTCTTGGCTACTTCTGAATGAATCCCCAGATTTGCTCATCCTGCAGAGTATCTGCAGTTGTTCATCATTCCTCCTTCTGCCCAGAAATATCTCCCTCAACGTGACCACAGGATCACTCCCTTACTTTCTTTAAGTTTTTGTTCCCATGCCACCTTCTCAGTATAGATCTTTGTGACCACCTCATATGAAAGTACTACCTTCTTCCTCTCCTGGCCCAGGGATATTGACTTTTCTCAAAAACACATACTATCTACAGATGAATTACACACTTTAAAATTTTGTTTAACATCTAGGGTCTTATAGCATTGTCAGTAAAAGCTCCATAAAGGTTAAAAAAATTCCGTTTTGTTCACCACTGTATTTCAACCTAGAATAGGCTCTGTTACACTGTAAGAATATTCAGTATTTTTGATTGAATGCATAAATATATTGGTCAAAGCCTTAATAAAGTCAAAGAATCAATAATGGCTTAATCAAAAGAATTCTCTTCACAAAGGAAATATCAAAAAAATTTTAGTTAGCAGCCCCATAGCATGCCCCTACTAAAAGTCATTTTGCATTAACCCCAAATTCCTTTCCACTCCAATAAAAGGGAGAGTGTGTATCTTTTCAGCTACTATGTCCCCAATCAGGAGTTTGGGACACACAGAAGCTAAAGTACCAATAGTTACTGAAAACAATTTGGAGATTTAGAGGTATAGGTAGATATTTAATAAAAGGTTTTGAACAATTGTTCATTTAATATAAATCATCTGTTATTATAGCTAGCTTTATTAAAACATCTTGGGTTCTTGGCTTAGGCTAGATAAATATTTATAAATAACATTATCATACTTGCATGTGATACCAATATCTTGCTCCTGTTCTGTATTAGGAGAAAAAACTTCCAAAAAGGGAGAGTGGGCTAGAAAGAATTTACATCAGGGAGGTATGCAACCTGGGTTCCAATACCAGAATTGTCTTCCTCCAGCTCCCAGACCTCAGGCAAGACATAATCTCTCCATGTTTGGCTGTATAGACTGGTTTACTATGAAAATCTTAACTTCTCTGAGCCTCAACTGTCTCACTGGTGAAATAAACATAACAATCCTTGTTCCACCTATATCACAATGTTACCCTGTGATTTTGAAAATTGAGACTCATAACCCTGGTCACGTGCTAGATGCTGTTAAGTTCAGTCGCTCAGTCATATCTGACTCTTTATGACCTCATGGACTGCAGCACGCCAGGCCTCCCTGTCCATCACCAACTCCTGGAGCTTGCTCAAACCCTTGTCCATCAAGTTGGTGATACCATCCAACCATATCATCCTCTGTTGTCCCCTTCTCCTCCTGCCTTCAATCACTCCCACCATCAGGGTCTTTTCCAATGAGTCAGTTCTTTGCATCAGGTAGCCACAGTATTGGCACTTCAGTTTCAGCATCAGTGCTTCTAATGAACATTCAGGACTGATTTCCTTTAGGATGGACTGGTTTGATCTCCTTGTAGTTCAGGGGACCACAGTTCAAAAGCATCGATTCTTCGGTGCTCAGCTTTCTTTATAGTCCAGCTCTCACATCCATACATGATTACTGGAAAAACCATAGCCTTGACTAGAGGGACATTTGTTGGCAAAGTAATGTCTCTGCTCTTTAATATGCTGTCTAGGTTGGTCACAACTACCCTTCCAAGGAGTAAACATCTTTTAATTTAATGGCTGCAGTCACCATCTGGAATGATTTTGCAGCACCCAAAAATAAAAGTCTGTCACTGCTTCCATTGTTTCCCCATCTATTTTCCATGAAGTGTAGGTGGTTCAAAAACTGTATTTTAATTTCCAGCTTGTATATATATTTATATGGATGTATAACTTGGAAGGAAAAAGTATAAGTAGCATATTCAAGTTAAAATTGTATGAATAATACTACTTTAAGATGATATGAATTTCAGAAGTAAATTAAGTTTAAATGCAAAATATTAAACAAGTAACATAGCTAATACATAAATATGGTACAACTATGAATGTGATATATAAACAACAGGTTTGGAAGAGTCTTGTGAGAATCCATTGTGATAATATGTGAATGTTCTTTTCAAAGTTAAGCACCAACCATAGTAAGATAGTATTAGCATTAAATAAATCCAAATGAAATTAAGTATTATAATAATTATTCTGGTAAGAGTTATCTTCCTTTATTGGGGGGGGCAGTTACTATTTTCTTGGTACTCAATAAAAAAACTAAGCACAACCATTATTCTGTCTCTTCTTTGTTTTTGTGCACCTGTTATGTTCTTGGCATTCAATAAAAGCTAGGCATTTTACCCCTACAAACAAACCTACTGAGAGCTGGGGCCTACCACAGTCAACTGTCTCCCCACATCACATATCCAGGCCATAAATCCAATTGTGCTAATGGTGGACATTTTACATTCCAAATCCATGAGAACATGGGACACTATATGGCATTCTCCTGGACAACTGCCATTACCCCACTGTACTCTAAATATTGTAAATCCCTGTCCTGAACCAAGGGTGTCATATACCAAACATGGTTTATTCCATAGAGAACTCTGTCTTTAGTGAACTGTTTTGACATAATGGCTAACAAAATATGCACAAATGTTAGTGATCAACGTGTTGATAAAAAGCAAAGAAAGTGTCCACAGAGTTTTAGGGGTTCATCCAACAATGTGGTGGGGAGTTAAAGTCCAGTCAGCATTTTGAGGTCAGAGACTGAAGTTGTTCAACATTTTATCTCCAGTGCTAACCTTTATTTCTTGTCTAAAGTCACCATCTCATAAATGTTTGATGAATGAATAAAGAGAAAAAAAACAGATATATAAGGTAGGAAGGGCTATTCAGTATAAAGAATCTGAAGCCCTATCTTTTTATAAACAGGATAGTCAAGGAAAGTTCTACCATATATATATACATATAACTCAGATCTTTAAGGAGACGGATTACGATCTGCAGAAAGGAGAAAATAGGACAAGAGATGACAGTGACATAAGAAATGAAGGGACAGGGAAGTTTTGGGTTATCTAATTTTAATCATCACGATGCCTATGATTTCCTTGCTCCTTGATGTTTCACTGAATCTTTTTCCAGTTCTTTCCCTTGCTATTATGATTCTTTCCTGCATTCAAGGGCTCTTCCTAAGGGGGCTGACATCAGCGAGGTCTCTGCGCTGTTCTCGGGAATAGCAAGTCTACCGAGTAGGAGAGAGCATTTTTCTCTCGTTCAGCAGATGCCCCAAAGCTGAGCCTGAAGGTGTGCCCTCTAAACACAAGTCAAGTATCCCTCAGCAAAGATTCAGGCTTGCCTTTGTTCCCTTGGCTATTAAGCTCCATTCCCACAGAATTACTATATGTCTGAGTTTTCTAAAACCCTTTGTGTGGATCTCACAGTTACTGTGCTGGATCCAAATTTCAACCTTGGTTAAACAGGCCTCAAATCCTTTCCAACCCTGCCCCTGGCAGTGAAGGCTCAAGAACACATAATAAAGGAAGGGATAAGAATACCATCTATAGCTTAGTGATCACTTATCATGGGCCAATCACTGTGCTAAACTCAGAATGCAGCATCTCCTCACCATAAGCCCTGCCCGCTAGCTACGATGACTACTCCTATCACCTCTGTTTTACAGATAAAATAAAGAAACTCATTTAAGTTACACAAGCACTAAGAATTAAAGCCAGATTTGAGACTCCAGCAGTCAATTTTTGGAGTTTTCAAGGGCAAGGGCAAACAACACTAGAAGTACATAAACAGGCTTAATAATGTGAGAACTGTCCAGCCAGCATGTAAACAGATACCTACTACAGTTTGCACACCCCAGAAGCAAGAGGACAGTGGGTCATCTTCGTGCACTTGGATAGCAGTATTTTCCCTGGTTTAGGAAGATCCCCTGCAGGAGGGCACGGCAACCGCCTGGACAGAAGAGCCTGGTGGGCTACAGTCTATGGAGTCACAAAGAGTCAGACACGACTTAAGTGACTTAGCATACATGCATATCAAGGTAGATCAGGACATGTGGTCGGATCTATGTAAACTGAAAATTTATTCATACGTCTATAAATTTCTTTTCTAAAAAAAATTGAAATACATATCAAAATTATCTGGCAATCCCTAACACTTGTAGGAATCAGTGTGGGAGGGCCATTGAGGGAGTCATTTGCTCCAGGTCATGAAACCTGGAGAAAGGGCTTCTGATAACTGTATTAGGCATGTGTACCATGCTAAAAGGGAATAATTAAGCCAGAAGATAAAACCTTCTAAGACAGAGCAGAGGCTGGAGAAAAGGGGTTGAGGAATGTTTCTTCTTAAAGACCCACAGGAATAATATAGATTCACTGAGTGCTACTTAATCATCGAAGCAATTATTTATGCTTGTGTTTTGGTCTTTGATTTCATTCAGTCTAGCACCAATTGAATTCTTAAAAAAGGGTGCTAAATCTGGCGGTTTCACATTTTCCCTTCTCTTCATCTTTAACTATAGGGTCCTCATCTCCCGTCTTCATTCCATCCTATCTCACTGTTAGAGAAGACTCTTATACTGTTTGGGGAATGCTCTATGCCCATTCAATATGTTCATTTATTCAGCCAACCTGTAGTTTGTGCCTATGTCTAAGCCACTCTTCAAGAGCTAGGAGGGATTCTCTACTGTGTAAGAGAAGAATTCTGCTCAGAAGGAACCAAAAAATCAATAACAAAGCACCTAATTGGGGCTCAATTTGCACATCCAGGTTAAAAATTCTGATATGCTGGCAAGATTGAGCATTGAGTGAGTACTATTATGAGGTCTTAGTAGCCATCTGGAATAAAATGAGCTTTGGAAATGATGGTGAGACCCTAGTGTGTTGAGTTTATGGCACCCAACCAAGAAGAACATTTTCTTAAACTGTGATCTGATTTCAGAGAAAATATGTCAAGTTTTGAAAGCAGGAAGGAACTTTTTTTTCTTCCTTTTTTTCTTTGCAGGGAGTAGGGCATGTTCCAAATTTTTCGACTATGATTTATGGACCAGAGTAAGAAAAGAATGCACCTCACCCTACTCTTCCCCAAATCCTCATCCCCAGCCCTGTTCCAAGGGAAGGAAGTACCTTAGCAAGGGTGTCAGGGGTCAGCATTTGAGACTGTGAGTATGACTAGTTCTCCCTCACAGACAAATGTAAGATTAATGGAAACAGATAAAAGAACAGCACCCAGGGTGGTCCCAGGATGACTGGATAGGCTGCCTGGGAGAGTGCACATTACTTGGAATTCTGCCAAAGGGAGGGAGGACTCGAGGGGAGAGGCACACCAGCTATTTTTTCAAGTGAGGGCTTAGAGTTCAACATCATTTTAATTTCCATTGCTGTTCTTAACTGTGTTCCTTAATAGTTCCCCTCCAGCCTGCTATGGCATGAATAAAATGAAGCCCAAGAGCTGAAACAATGCAAAAATAAATAAAAGCTATAAAATAAGAATAAACAACATGCTATAGAAGCTATTATCTTGCCAGCATTTTCAATTTCTCTCTCCTAATGTCTCCCTAAAACTCTTGTAGTGATTTCCTATAAGAAAACTAACTTTCCTAAAGCATACTTATTCCCAGTTAGATTAGAACTGATTTTCACATTTGTTTTGATTTCACAGTTATGATCTGGAGTCAGAAACTTCCCTTCAGCCTTAGACATGTTTCATCAGTAGTCTAAATAGTCTATCTCTCCTTCTGCTCATTGCCAAATTTAAAAAAAAAAAAAAAGACTGCTTCTATTTCTTCACTATCTAGTTTTCCCTTAACCTCTTGCAGTCTGAGTTCTTAGGACCATTGCTCTTACAGAGCCACCTCCTTTTTTCAGTCAGATCCTTGTTCTTTCTCAGATCTCTCATATTTTTTAAATAATTGCTACTGTTATTCATAATATGCACCATACAGGAATGCTCCTATTTGGGGGAAAACCCCTTTCTTTGTGCTTCTGGGTTGATACACCCTGCTTTAAATTGTCAAAATAACCCTCTGCTATCCTCTCTCATTACACAAAAATAGTCAAATGCAAAGAGGCCATACAGTTCATCAGCAGTGCTAGACTTAAGGCTGGAGTGAAGATTTGTCTAACTCCAGATCCTTGAGTCTCTCTGCTCTTCTACCGTGCCCAGACAGGAATGTTGTGTATGTGGTTCACAACAGTATCATTGAAACCTTGGAAGTTGGCTTGGCCAGGTCAAAATTACAAAGAGAAAAAATTTGTATCTGATGGAACAGACTGTGAACTTCACTGGTTCTCCCTGGGAGGAAGGACTGTCTGCCCATCTGGTTTGGAAGCCTCCAAAGGCCCTGCCCTGGACAGAACGCTGCAGTAGGGATTCTCCTAGTCTGTCTGGGAAAAAGGTCCTGTTGGATTGCTCCTCAGGTCTTTACAGGGGCCTGTCAAAAATTCCCTAAGACTTGGGAAGCCAGATGGAGGGGCCTGGCTTGGAGAGGATCATGGCTCTGCTCTAGGCTTGATCTGGGTCTTTGTTCTAGCTGCCTCAGATAGGAACAGTCCTCTGGCCGTGTCACAGTTCCTTAACCTTTTGACTGATGTGTCAGCAGGCTCTGTCTCTGACCTGCTGCAGCAGCCAGAGACTCTATTTTCAAAGATTTACCTCTCCCTCCCCAGCCATAAGGCCCCCTCAGAAGCTGTCCCCTCTGAAGCTGCCCCCTCTGGAGCTGCCCCTTCCTGAGATCTTACCTGTTATTAGGTACTGCCCTAGATTCTGGGTTACATCCCTCTCCTTCTGACTTCTCTTGCCTGTCTTATCTCCCTGTTCTTATTTCTTAACAGGGATGCTTCTCAAGGTTCCATTCTCTTCCTGTCTCTCCTCCTTACCCTCTCCAATAGGCATGTATGTTCTCCCATCTACAATACGCACTCTGTGTGAGTGGCTCCTGATCTTTCTCTTTAACACCCGCCTTGCTTTCTACAGCAGTTGAGGAACCTTTCTGCAGGTTTTTCAGGAAGAATATAGCTTTTCTCATTTGCTGCCCAGCAGCCAGAGCACAACTGGAACACAGCTCAGTGTTCAGCACGTGTTTTTTGAATAAAAAAAGAATAAGTCTCCTCCTATATCCTCTAATTACCTTTCCCAAGGATCATGTCCATTTCCAAAGTTTCAATATCATCTCCATGCCAATTTGTTGAACAAACAAATGAATGAATTTAAAACAAAACTTTTTTTCCCACCTTTATCCAACACTCCCCCTGCTTGCTGTGCCCTGAAATGAGTTTTAGATTCAGAGTGAATTAGTTTGAAACTGTGATCAATATATTAATAAGATGAAGTCTCAGGCAAATCACTTAGCTTTCCTGAACCATCTCCTTAGAAAAAAACAAACAAACAAAAAATATCGCAGAGAATAATGATCACTCTACTTGTATATTATGAAGATTAAATAGTACATGTGAAATATCTCAGTGCCAGCCATATTCGTGCTTATCAGCTCTAATCTCTAACTTTCCTAAAGGTACATTAAGTATCTCACTTAAACCTCACAGATATCACATGAGATAAATATTTTTATTTCTATTTTATGAATAAGGTGGTGAGAAAACAGAGGGACAGAATGTGATTTACTTCCACAGTCAGACCAAAACCAGGTCCACAAAGCCCATAAAATAACCATCTTACTCTTAGATTATAAGCTAAGAAACAGGATTCAGACCTTATAAAAAAATGATAAATCAAATGGCTCCAAATAAACTGAGCCTTTAGAAAATGATCACTAAATAAGAAATAAATATATTTACTTTTGTAAATTTGACTTCTCAGTTTGATGGTAAGTTATTTTAGGGAAATGCTCTCTAAAATTGTGAATGCTCCCACAATACTAAGTGAAATATACTTATATATGTATATATATCCTTGACTTAAAAATTATGGTGTAATAAAGAAAAGATACTTGGTGATGCTTTTCCAAAAAACCATGAGGGAGTGGATGCTGCATGAAATAGGAATTGTAAGATAAGGAGAAATGAGAAAGAAAAGTATTTCAGAGCAAACATGCTCCAATGAAAGTTATATGAGTCAACATCCTAGAAACCAAGTTATAATTTCTTCATCAGAAGAGGGAATATATGATTGAGAAATTTGTTCTGCTAATTGGGGTTGAAGCAGTTGCACTTGATGAAAAGGAAATCATCAGAAATGGTTTGATGTTTTCTATAAGAAGCTAGAAAGTGCATTATAATTCCAGCTGTGGATAGAAATTTAATGCATTTTAAACAGGGTGGAAAGGGTGAGTAATTGTTTTGTCAGTTGGTGGAGTGGATTTTAGTCATCTCAATAACTATAAACCTAATTGAAGGAGAGCAAGAAGGCATATCAGAAATTGGGGGATGTAAAATCAAATGGAGGAAAGCAGATTGACTGCTTACATGAGAAATTAATACTGCAAATTGCTTAGACAGAGTTTTAGATTAAATGAGGAACAGAAATAATAATTAGGAGAGAGGTACCTGACTCAAAAAACAAGAAGAAAGAACTGCTCAAATACAACAGGTTGTTGAAAAGCTTAAAAAAAATAATCCTGAAGTGAGCATTTTTTTATGAAAATGATAATAACACACAAAATATAATTGCTTAATTAGAATTATATTACTTAATTACAGTCACATCCTTGCAGGGATAGATAGATATGGTATAACCTGAAAAGTGTGGTTATGACTGGAGACCAAAAATAAGCGGGGAGATAAAATTTCTAAGTGTAAATACAAAGATTTGCTCTCTGTGGCAAGGGATAGTAATAAAGGTAAAAGACACATTTTATAGGCCCTGCAAAAGCTCACAACTCTGCTTAGAAGTAAAGTTTCTAGAGGAATAGCTGAACTGTGGCCTTTCTACAACAGCTCTTTTTTCTGCTAAATGATGAGAGACTAGAAACTCAAGATTAATTTGAAAGACACTTGTAGACTCATGTGATCATTAAACTTCTGGTAAGAATAAGAACAGAGAAAAATGACATGAAAGACTGTGACATTTAAAAAACTGGCAATGGGAAAATGCCTTTTCTAAGTTTACCTAAATGAAAATTAGGCAAAAAAAAATATTGAGTGATGTGGTTGCTTATATAGACACGGTTATTGTTTTGTTAAACTGAAGATTTTATTGGGTACATCAAGGATATCCAACTTATTAGAGACCTCTTTGCAAATAACAAGGACAACAACTTGGGGAGAGTCACTTAAGCAAACTATACCTTAGTTTACTTACTTGTATAATTAAGCATTTTTGTTTGTTATTCTAACCACTATGATATACACTGCTATCTTCTCTTCTGATGTTAACATTTGATGTTCATAGAATAAAAAAACTACCTAATAAAGAAATTATAGGTAAATCAGAGTGTTGCAAGGATCAAATATGCTTAGGCATTTGATAATTAAACTCTTAGATCTGTCCTTCAAAGAGTATAATAATTAGGTTTGAAATATATGCTAGACACATGGGTTTTAGGATGTTACTAGAACAACGGAAATTCTGATGAACAGGGTTAGATATACTACTATGTCAAAGGCTTGAATTAATTCATGTAATTTATGAGATTAATGCTTGGAAACCATGCCCTTGACTTCTGCAATGCAATTCTAAGAAAGTCAGTTGTTCAAGAAGGTCCAAAATGATCATTTTGGAAAGTGCTTAAGAAATAGGAAGAGTGGAGGGAAGAATCTAAGATTTGAAATTAAACCATATATGAAAAAAAAATTATTATGCTTTAAAACCCGTCTTAAGTAGACTTTCATAAGTTTATATAGTGTTGACCTGGGGGATTTAAAAACCACTTCAGCTTAGTTAGAGTCTGCCAGGTCCGCCATGCACATTATAGATTAGAGTGTATTTAAATACCATGAAAATGTATTGTTACATAAGACAGGCTTAGCTCCTTCTGTGCTCTGAGGCAACTCTTTCTCATTGGTTAGTCAGACACACACCAGGTGTTATCAAACAGAACTATGACATCTTTGACATCTGCAATGCTCACCGGTTCCACAAAGTTAGGGAAGGAATTAATAATATGGAAGCTTGTGGAAAGAGCTATAATGTGAAAGAGTCTGTGGTAAGAATAAGACCTATTTCTCTACTGAGCTCTATTACCAATGGTTAACAGTGAGGCTAAAACATGCCTCTTATATTCTCCCTTCATTTTGAATAGGATGCTGTGCTTTGCTCTGCTTAGTTGCTCAGTTGTGTCCGAATCTTTGTGACCCCATGGACTGTAGCTTGCCAGGCTCCTCTGTCCATGGGGATTCTCTAGGCAAGAATACTGGAGTGGATTTCCATGCCCTCCTCCAGGGGATCTTCCCGACCTAGGGACTGAACCCAGGTCTCCCGCATTGTAGGCAGATTCCTTACTATATGAGTCACCAAGAAAGCTCTTGAATAGGATAAAATTCATGCAAGACAGCAAAAGGAACGCAGATGTATAGAACAGACTTGTGGACTCTGTGGATGAGGGAAAGGGTGGGATGATATGGGAGAATGGCATTGAAACATGTTAATTATCATATGTCTAATCAATGGCCAGCCCAGGATTGATGCTCGGGGCTGGTGCATCGAGATTTCCTGGGGAGAGGGAGGAGGGAGGGGGGTTCTGGAGGGGGAGCATATGTAAACCCATGGTGATATCATGTCATTGTTTGGCAAAACTAATAAAAAAATAAAAAATAAAAAAAAATATACCATCTTTGATTTTTCTTTAATACTGTATAGCCTGGTGGAAAAGGCTGGGAATCTGAATGGCTGCAGTTTAATGGATTCCAATGTATTTCATACAGATTTGGGAAATCTGTCAACTAGGTCTTCCAGAAAATAAAGACTACCACATTTGCACTACACTGGATATGAGATCTCAGGATCAAAACTAAAATAATGATAACAAATTCCAGGTTTATTTATTGGAGAGTGGGAGTAAATATCTCCCCCCTACTTCTTTCTCAGATCAGGTTTCGGCATCCTGAAAAATTCCACTGAAAGACAGATAAAATCATGTCTCATAATTTTTTTCCCTTCAAGCCCAATAAATACCCCTATATTTATATTCTAATTATGTTTTCTTGAAACATCTTGTCACCATTCAGAACTTTCTCCTTTCAGTCATCATGTACCTTCTTCTAGTTTCTCTTATTTTTGAATTTCATGTACATTATTTTTCCTAATAACAAAGAGGATGATCAAAAATATTTTCTTTCCCTCTCTCAATCTCTTTCTCTTCCTTTCCTTCCCTCCTAATAAAATAATTTGGGGGTTCAGGTACACTTACTATTCTTAATAGAATGAAAGAGTGCATGGATTCTGGCAAAGAAGAAAGCAGACCATAATAACCCAAAAGCAGAAGAGAGCATTTTCTGAACTCGTCCATCTCTTCTACTGGCACTTGCACATCCTCCCACACTTACTCACTGCCTAGCATGTGTGATCATAGTACCAACTGCAGAGATAGCTCCTCCTTGACTTTTCTTCTGTAACGCATTTCAGCCCTAGGACCAGGAGGGATGGACTGGTATGAGTATTTTTCCTTCAAAGAACAGGAGATATAGTTTGCCTCTCTCTAGTATCTGCCTGCTCCACATTAAAAAATTCCAGGATAAAACTTTCCTTGAAGCTGATCCCTAATAATACCATTCTTAAAAGCAATTATCTGGCAGAGATCTCTCACCTGTTCACAAGCAGCATTCCCCCCCCCCCCCAGACTCAAACTGTCATTTAAAAATAACTACAGGGCAATGACATGCAGAGCCCATCAACCTACCTTTACTAGAACACAAGGAGGTATATAGCAGTGGAAGTATATCCAGTGTTTTGAATTTTTTAAAATACAGAGTGTTTTGATCATACGCCCTGTGACTGGACTGTGGGACCAGCTACAGGTTAACAGTGATGAAGCCTGTTTGATTGAAAATGGTAAAACTTAATGAGAATGCTGGCTTCTCAGCATCAAAGCAGGTGGTTGCTTCAGAAAGGCTTCAAGGGCTTGGACAGAGAAAGACTCTTAAATTTATCCTGCTTTTAATCATATGATTCTGGAGGCTTTGCCAAACTTTCCTTAAGGGAAAGGGGGGAAGAGAGAACAAATAATAACTAAGCAGGCAGATAGGAATCTTTTTCAATCCACATTTTGTCTTAGATTTAGGAGTATCCTGTTTGCTGTTTTGTTCTATTTTGTTTTTGATCAGGGAGGAAGTAGTGGTAAAAAGTCTTAGCATTTCTTATCTTTTGAAGATAATGAAGGTCACTCTGAGTGATCTCTTAGAACCTTTTTGGCTAGAGGACATTAGAGAATAGGACTTTCAGATAGCTTTGTGAGAAAAATGCTTATCTGCATTTGTAACCAAGGCCACAAGAAGGATTTCACCTTAGAACTTAAACCTTATTGTAAAGGGACCTCAAAGTATATGACGCTTAATCCCCCCACTTCAGTTCAGTTGAGTTCAGTTGCTCAGTCCTGTCCAACTCTTTGCGACCCCATGGACTGCAGCACACCAGGCCTCCCTGTTCATCACCAGCTCCTGGAGTTTACTCAAACTCATGTCCATTGAGTCAGTGATGCCATCCAACCATCTCAACCTCTGTCGTCCTCTTCTCCTGCCTTCAATCTTTCCCAGCATCGGGATCTTTTCCAAGGAGTCAATTCTTTGCATCAGGTAGTCAAAGTATTGGAGTTTCAGCTTCAGCATCAGTCCTTCCAATGGATATTCAGGACTGATTTCTTTTAGGATGAACTGGTTGGATCTCCTTGAAGTCCAAGGGACACTCAAGAATCATCTCCAACACCACAGTTCAAAAGCATCAATTCTTTGGTGCTCAGCTTTCTTTATAGTCCAACCCTCACATTTGTACACGACTACTGGAAAAACCGTAGCCTTGACTTGACAGACCTTTGTTGACAAAGTAATGTCTCTGCTTTTTAATAAACTGTCTAGGTTGGTCATAGCTTTTCTTCCAAGGAGCAAGTATCTTTTAATTTCATGCAGTCACCATTTGTAGTGATTTTTGAGCCCCCAAAAATAGTCTGTCACTTTGTCTTTCCATTGTTTCCCCTTCTATTTGCCATGAAGTGATGGGACCAGAAGCCATGATCTTCATTTTTTGAATGTTGACTTTTAAGCCAGCTTTTTCATTCTCCTCTTTCACCCTCATCAAGAGGCTTTTTAGTTCCTCTTCACTTTCTGCCATAAGGGTGGTGTCATCTGCATATCTGAGGTTATTGTATTTCTCCCAGCAATCTTGATTCCAGCTTGTGCTTCATCCAGTCTAGCATTGTGCATGATGTACTCCGTATATAAGTTAAATAAGCAGAGTGACAATATACTGTCTTGACATACTCTTTACCCATTTGGAACCAGTCTGTTGTTCCATGTCTGGTTCTAACTGTTGCTTCTTGACCTGCATACAGATTTCTCAGGAGGCAGGTCAGGTGATCTGATATTCCCATCTCTTTAATATGTTCCTCCGTTTGTTGTGATCCACACAGTCAAAGGCTTTGGCATAGTCAATAAAGAGGAGATGTTTTTCTGGAACTCTCTTGCCTTTTTGGTGATCCAATTTGATTTCTAGTTCCTCTGGGTTTTCTACATCCAGCTTGAACATCTGGAAGTTCATGCTTCACATACTGTTGAAACCCGGCTTGGTGAATTTTGAGCATTAATTTGCTAGTGTGTGAGACAAGTGCAATCCCCTCACTTAACAGATGAAAACCCTGGTGCTCAGAGAGGTTAAGTGAATTGCATTGGGCTACACTTCCCATGTCCTGGCCAGCTTTCAGACCTGTGCTGTCCAAAGGATCAAAAACTGCATCTGGAAAGCCAGTTTTCTTACTTCTTCATGCTTCCCATTGCTCTAGTTTCCTACTGTTTTGAGCCCTGATCTGAAGAAAACTAGCTGGTTTGATTGCTTTGTTTGTGTAGAAAAACATAGATCTGTCTTGTGTTGGTATTTTTTCACTTTTGTCTCCCAAACTCATCAAGTCACCTTGATTCTACCTTCAAGGGCCCTCTGGATTGTTTGTTCCTCTCTGTTCTTCTCTTGCCCAAGACTGATCTTGAACATCTCTCCCTTGATCTGTTTCAGTTTTCTCTTTTTTTCAACTGGAGCCTTAGCGTCTTTTGATCATTTGTATTAAATCCTGGCTCAGTCACAGACTTTTCAGGTATCCATAGCACTCTATAACACATAAAAGTCCTTGTTAAAGTCCTTGCATCAGCTTTGACTTACGTCACTGAGTGCTCTGCCTATGTTTTCCTCTAAGAGTTTTATAGTTTCTGGTCTTACATTTAGGTCTTTAATCCATTTTGAGTTTATCTTTGTGGATGCTGTTAGGAAGTATTCTAATATCATTCTTTTACATGTAGCTGTCCAGTTTTTCCAGAAAACAGCAAAATTCTGTAAAGCAATTATCCTTCAATAAAAAATAAATTAATTTTCTTAATACACAAAACTCTCAACCATTGGAGCAGTCATATCCTGTCATCATTTTATCCCTTTTCAACATTATTTCCTCCAATTGATATCTAGCACCAGTGTTCCATGCATCCTTTCCTGAGTCACACTGATGGACCCTAGACATCCTCTACATGGTTGTGTATTCTTTTACATTCATGCCATTTCTCCAAATTCTCCTCTGTCTCGAACTTTGTATCTCACATCCTATTCACTCTCAGATGTATTATTTTTCTTTCAAAGCTAAGCGTAAGTAGTATCTCCCTGGGAAAATCTGTTTTTTGACATCTATTGATGGCCCTCCCTATATCATGTTGCCTATAGAAGGCAGTACAAACCTTTGTTGTAGAAATTATCTCACTTGAGTGTAATTATAATGAATCAACTAAAGGGTTATAGAGCACCAACTATGCCACAGGTTCTAGCACTAAGAAAGTCATAATCCTTGCCAGCAAACTAGCAGAATAGTCGTCCCCCAGCTTTTCTCAACTAGAAAAGTCATCTGAACCACAGAACATAGAAAATTAGCTGAGTAAGTATTTTCTCAATTCTCCCAATGGTGAACCATAACTAGCACTATTACATAACAATGGGTGCCTTAGAGCCTTAGGGCTTAATATTCTTGAGAAACCCCAGTTGATTGAACAATGATACAACTGTGGTAGCGACACTATGCTAGAGATGAGCCCAGGATGAGGCAGAAAAGCAGAATAAGCTGGCCTACTTACTTATGTGTTTCTTTCATCTGTACCACATCTTATTCTCTTTCTCTCTCTCTCTTTTTTTTTTTTATCTTCACTTGGCATCTTGCACAGGCTTATTTCATGGAGGTCATTTGATAGATTTTGTTGTTGTTGTCAAATTATAGCACTGAAATTCATTTTTATTGTTGTGTGTCTTCAGAATTCAGACAAGGTGATACAAATCATTCATATTTGTAAACCCAGCATCTTCTCAGTGCTAGAGACATAGCTAGTTCTCACTGAGGGCTTGGTGAATAAGTGCGCACATTTCAAAGGACTGTTACTCAATTATCATACGTATAACTACAATACTTAAAGACAAACAAACATGAATGTAAAAATCTTTCCTATTACCTAAACTTCACTTCTGGATATTCCGCTTCAAATTTAATTATTAATACTCCCTGTGTTATGTGTATTTTCAAGATAGAAAGAAGGGATTGCATTAAAAGTGCAAGTAAAGTTGTATAAAGTGAAAAAAGGCTGCATTTTTATTCTAATCTAATAAAGCCAGAGAGATTTAGTCTTAATGCATTTTCAAGAACAAATCACCTCTAATTACACAGTGAGTTTAGAGGAAGACAGTGGGGGAGGATATAAAGTGCCATAAAATTCTGGTCTCCTCAAGAAATTTTGAGGAGGTCTGTGATACTCTTTTCTGACTGCAGAGTATGCAGCCAGCTCCCTTCAGACAAAGTTATTTTTTCTATAAGCACTGCATAAGCACACACTTCACACTCTTCTTGGGATTAATGGTTTTTCCATTAATGTCACTTAAAGGCATCTCTGTTCACTTAATCACCAAGAAACTTTTGGGCTGACTGTCCTTCAGTTTAGAGTGGTGTCATACTTATTTTCTTTTCAGTAGTAGTTCAATACAGTCGCTTAGTGATGTCCAACTCTTCACGACCCCATGGAGTATAGCATGCCAAGCTTCCCTGCCTATCACCAATTCCTGAAGCTCACTCAAACTCAAGTCCACTGAGTTGGCAGTGCCATTCAACCATCTCATCCTCTGTCGTCCCTTTTCCTCCTGCCTTCAACCTTTTCCAGCAACAGGGTCTTTTCCAATGAGTCAGTTCTTTGCATTAGGTGCCCAAAGTTTTGGAGCTTCTGTTTCAGCATCAGTCTTTCCAATGAATATTCAAAACTGATTTCCTTTAGGATGGACTGGTTGATCTCCTTGCAGTCCAAGGGACTTTCTAGAGTCTTCTCCAACACCACAGCTCAAAAGCACTAATTCTTTGGCACTCAGCTTTTTTGTGGTCCAACTCTCACATCCATACATGACTATGGGAAAAATCATAGGTTTGACTAGACAGAGCTTTGTCAGCAAAGTAATGTTCCTGCTTTTTAATACGCTGTCTAGGTTGGTCATAGCTTTTCTTTCAAGGAGCAAACATCTTTTAATTTTATGGCTGCAGTCACTGTGCCCATTTATTTTGGAGCCCAAGAAAATAAAATTTGTCACTGTTTCCATTGTTTCCCCATCTATTTACCACTAAGTGATGGGACCAGAAGCCATGATCTTCATTTTTTGAATGCTGATATTTAAGCCAGCTTTTTCATTCTCCTCTTTCACCCCCATCAAGAGGCTCTTTAATTCCTCTTTGCTTTCTGCCATAAGGGTGGTGTCATCTGCATATCTGAGGTTATTGATATTTCTTCTGGCAATCTTGATTCCAGCTTGTGCTTCACCCAGCCCAGCGTTTTGAATGATGTAGTCTGCATATAAGTTAAATAAGCAGGGTGTCAATATATTGCCTTGACGTACTACTTTTCCAATTTGGAACCAGTCCATCATTCCATATCTGGTTCTAAATGTTGTGCCTTGAACTGCATGTAGGTTTCTTAGGAAGCAGTTCAAGGGGTCTGGTATGCCCATCTCTTGAAGAATTTTTCAGTTTATTGTGATCCACACAGTCAAAGGTTTTGGCATAGTCAATGAAGAAGAAGTAGATGTTCTTCTGGAATTCTCTTGCTTTTTCTATGATCCAACAGATGCTGGCAATTTGATCTCTTGTTCCTCTGGCTTTTCTAAATCCAGCTTGAACATCTGGTAGTTCTCGGTTCATGTACTACTGAAGCCTAGGTTGGAGAATTTTGAGCATTACTTTCCTAGCGTGTGAGATGAGTGCAATGGGGTGGTAGTTTGAACATACCTTCCTCTAGGGGGCTCTTACTCAAATTCAGGTTGCAAAAGCAGTATTTCCCTAAATGGTTCCTAATTCCTCAAATCCCCAACTGTTTAATTTATATCCAAGGAAGAGTTTACTTCCTTTAGGGCATAATCCATTATGTTACAAAGTTCTTATAATGTAAATAAATACATAGAAATCTGTTTAAGTTAGCAAAAGGTGGTAAGGTAAAATAACCCTGAATAAACCATGGCCTGAAAAAATGTGAAGCCTGTACATGGAAAATTCAGCATAAGAATATTGCCATGCAAAAGTAATAATTAACCCAAGTAGACCTGCAAACAGTGATTTTCAGCACTTTCGCAAGGGAACAAATTTTGCTATGAAAGCAGTACTCAAAATCAAATAAAGGTTAGGAGACCTAGTTTAAAATTGTTATTAAAACACACAGGCATTTTACTTTAATGGTCATGGGCGTAGTTCCAACTATTTCAGAAGCAAAAGCTTATTGCTTGGATAGTAAATGCAACTGATCCCAAGGCTGTATTTGCCACTAAATTTGGACTGTTGGGAGGGTGGCCCTACAGGGATCCTGGTGGTTTATCGTGTAATCTGACACGAAGATCCTGATGTCCATCTCCTGCAAAAGGCTGAGCCCAAGCAGGAAGTATAGGAGAACTGAGCCTAGGAGTGTTTTCCTAGGGTCTTATCACTCTGAGATGCTGAGGCGCTCAGAGTCATTTCTGAGCTACTAAATTGTATACTGTTTTATATTTAATATGTTTAAAATGCAGATCATAGTTGCAATTGAGGTTCATTCTAGCCGTGTTCAACACCAATCATAGCATAATTGTGCATCATGCAGTCAATGATGGGAGTTCCCAGGGGGTGATAGTGGTAAAGAACCTCCCTGCCAATGCAGAAGACATACAGAGACATGGATTCGATCCCTGGGTCGAGAAGATCCCCTGGAGGAGGGCATGGTAACTCACTCTGGTATTCTTGCCTGGAGAATCCCATGGATAAAGGAACTTTGTGGGCTACAGTTCATGGGATTGCACAGAGTCAGATATGACTGAAGAGACTTAGTGTGTGCACACAGTCAATGATGTCAATAAGATATAGGGGCTGAGGTGTTCTAGATGAGTGATTTTTCAGGCTTTAATTTGCATATGAAATCAGCCAGGGATCTTATTAAAATATAGATTCTGATTTAGTAGATCTGGGGAGGAGCCTGAGGTTTCTCATCTAACAAGCTCCTAGGTGATATTGATGCTGCTTGTTCACAGCACAGACCTTGAAGAGTAAATCCTTAAATGGGCTAAGAATTGCTGCTGGGCTTTATTTCATTTTAAGCTACCTAAAAACTATACCTTTTGGTTGCATGCCATTGTTTAGAAATTGTTCTATATAAATTCTATGTAATTTTATATAAATGTTTTGATTAATCCAGGATAAATCAAAAATTTATTAAACAATAGCTAAAGGTAATGCTCATGAAGGATGGATGGCAATCTTAGAGAATAAAATGTTAACAAAAACATCAATTTACTCTTTCAAGGAAACACTGAAGTCTTACATATGAGACTGTTTTGTCTACAGATGGTGAATGTAGGCAAGGAATACAGTGATTGTGTTTGAAAAATATTGCAATGTGAAATCTGATGATGATGATAAAATCCTTAAAAAGTAAAAAACAAAATTGCATTTAAACCATAAAAATGGACTATCTCCAGTTATGAAAAAGATACCAATATTTTTCTTAAAAATGCTGAGTTTCTCAGTCATCTTTACTAATTTTTGGAAGGTGACTATTATAATTTAGGAGAACAAAAGAGGAAAGCACATTGGCTAGAGTCAATAAACAGTGTTTTTTTCTGAATTTGTATACATATGAGTGTTGTGGCTTTGATGATATTATAAATAATTTGTGGCATTGAAGTCAATTTCCTCACAGAGCTGTTGGGAGAGTTCAATGAAATTCTTTTTAAAATGAGATAATATGTATAAGATCTCACATACATGTCTGAAACCCAGACAATTCTCATATTTTAGAGGGTCCAGTGCAAAAATAAAAATGAAGGGTCCCTTGTTCAAAGTTATTAAGAATTTCAAATGGCAAGAGGCAGATATTAACCCAAGTGCAGGGTCCTTCTTTATGTGGGGGCCTTGTGTGACTACATAGGTCACATGTCCATGAAATGTATATGTGTTGGTTCATTCCTATCTGCAATATGTTCATAGTTAACACTCATCACTTATTGAAACAGTCCAGTATAATGGCACTGTGCTGAGTTCTTCAATTATATACATTCACTTAATCCTTTAGAGTGAAGGAAAAAGGAAGCGAAAAATACTAAATTGCTATTCGCAGGTTACACAACTACCAAGTCTAGGGAGCCAGGGCTTGAACCCAGGTCTGTCTGATTCTAATGTAATTTGTTGTAAAAAATTTAGTGGAATAACAATCTATTACTGGTTACTGTCATCCTATTTGACTCAAATTTAGAAACTTAGTTTTAGAAAAATATCAATGTTTGATGGACAATTCATTTATCATGATCTTGATTAGATAACCTATGTCACCTAATTATCATAACCTGGTACTTCACACAGACCCTGATACATACTAGATCATGTATATAGAACTAAACTGAACACTTAGAGCCACCAATTTCTCTGTGTGCAGAATACTCAATAAAGATAAAAAAAATCTCATTTTCCTATTTTTTTAAAAATCACATGCTTTTGAATGATAACAGAATTATTTTCACTTTAAAGTAATTAGTTTTAAATGTGTTTCAATAGTGATGAATCTCCTGAAAAAAAAATGAACAATTACCAAGTACAGGAATAATTTTCTCTCAAACATAGCACTTGATCCAAAGAACTAAATGAAGAGTAAATCATCTCATAATAAAAATTAAGTTGAAGACTAAAATATTCCCTTTGTTTTGGATGGATATCAGATTTTTAAAATATGGCTCATACTTAGCAAAGTACAAGCTTGCATTTCTATGGAGCTTTTCTTTTCTAATGTGTTTTTTAATCCTTCATATCATTTTATCTTTTCTAATTCTGAGAGCAGACCTAATTCATTGTGCTTTAATCTCATATAATATCATACCCATTATAGAGTTGAGCAAAGAGAGACAGAGAGGATAACTCAGATTACTTTGTCACCTTCTCTTTGAAAGTATTACCAATCACCTCTGGCTGAATTAATAACAGCTTCCACTGTATTTTCAGAGCAATTTCCGCTACCTCAATTAAGGTACCTATATTGTAATTTTCTGTTTCTTTGTCAGGCTCTCCTTCCAGATTTCTAAGTATGTTGTCTTATTTATTGGTATGTCCCTGGTATCAACTACAGAGCCTAGCACATAGTAAGTATTGACTAATGTTGATTCACTGAATGCACACATGCATAAGTGAACAGAACAACTTAAACAGGGTACTGCAGTGGGTGCTGAAATTAAGAGGAAATGTTTAGTCTTAGACATTATTCATTATTGCTTTCTGTTGGGCTAGAAAAATGTCATAGTCTATAAAATGCATCAATTCCTCTGAATTAAAATGTCACTGAACCTCCTACCCAACCATGTTTTGCTAGCTTGATATCTGAAAGCACTACAATGCATTATGCCAACTGCTGATATAGTTCCAGGCTATGGGGCATCTGCTGAAAATGATGGGAAATAAAAATTCTGTGGGTCCCCTGGAAGGGAGGTTACTATGTTCAAAAAGCTGAATTCCAGAGAAGGACTCACCAGATGCTTGAAGACTAAAGAGCTGAGCTCCACTTCCTCAGGAACCTGAGCAGATGGGACCCCCTGAATCCAATTTCAAAGAGGAGTGTCTCTGGCAAAATGCCTGGTTTCTGCCCCAATTGCTTATTTCCCTGTCCCCAAGGCTACAAGGCATAGAAGCAAATTTACTCTCAACAATCTACGAAGCCAATACTTTATAGAAATCTAGAAAGTACTTTCAAATGTAGTTTTTGTGCATCCCTGTTCAAAAGGTTGGCTACAGAGTTCAGAAATTGATGACAAGCATTATTGCCTTATTTACATCCACAGAGGAGGATGAATATGCAGACTTACAGAGAAGACTTTTTACAGAGGTGATATCCCAATTCCAGTTAGAACTGTGGGAGGAAAAGTCCCCCAGGAAGCTCACCTATAACTGAGCACTCTTTCTGCTCTTTCTCCTCCCACTTAAACATCTCCTTCTGCAACATCCTAGGAATCTAGGCTTTTTCTTTCTCAAGATTGCTATAAAGTTCATTCCATTTAATTATACCTTAATGAAAAAACTGAGAAAGAGGAATGATAAGTGAAATTACATCATGTGTAAAGAAATCAACATAGAGTAGTAAAGGAGAGGATTCTGTAGTCAGATTAGTTAAGGTTTAAGTGTTGGCTCTGCTACTTAGTAACTGTTTTTTCCTAGGTTACCAGAACTTCTCTTGTCTCCAGCTCCTCATTTGTCAAATACAAATGGTATTACTATACTTTTATCATGTTCAGAGAGTTACTTTTGAACATACAAAACAATGGAAAAATGAGAGTGCACCCCTCTAGGCAATTTAATAATAAAAGTAGCACCAAATATAAAATGCTGTCAGTCTACCTATACACCAGGTTTTCCTCCCTTGCCGCTATGTTTCAAGTACTGAATATCAAGTTGTTTCATAAAGTTTCATCCTTTTATTGTTTAGGAATAAATTATTATGTTTGCTATGTTGCTGATGCCCCTAGTAAAATGGGGTAACTCAGTGGATGCTGTAGATATTACATGAAAAATAGAAAATGCTTTGTATATTATTATTATTACTGTTCTGGAATATACCAACCCTCTTGCCCTTCTACAATAGCTCTTTTAATATCCCTGTGTATAATACCTAGTATAACCCTACTCACAGCTAGGTACTACAGAGTTTATATTACTGGAGTTTGTTTGGATGAGCACATTCAGGCAATGTGCTCTAACTAGGAAAAGTACTCAACTTAGGATGGAAAATCTAGGTCATGGCTCAACCTCACCACTCAGAGACATGTGTTCTGCTCAGATCTCAGAGCCCTCATTTGTATAATGAGGATATTATTATTATTACTATTACCTCACAGGAGTTCTTGGAATGACATCTTTAAAAAGGAAAGAGGGTTGTCTGACTTAAAAGAAGCTGTCTTTTGGTCTGCTGTCTTAAACATGAAAGGAGGCAAGGGTAATTGACCTCTGTTTGCATTCCAGTGCTGACAATTTATTACAGCAGAGGACTTGAAACACATTTCAGTAATTCCATGATCTGAAAGAAATTAGGCAGAGCTTATAATAAATCAGGTTAATGGTACATAAGAATTTGTCAAATTCTTTGACATTCTCACATACTCCATTTTGCTTTCTCGTTAAAGTTTAAAAAGCAAACTGCCATTTTCTGTGTTTTAAATCAGATGGAGAAAATTTATTTTCTTCCTAGACCAGAACTTTTGGCCAACGCTGTAAGTCAATGTGCCTCCTCTGCAGCTAAAGCTAAACTAAGCTCTCTTACAAGTCACTAAACCACAACCCTGCCTCTAGGAATACAGCACCGAGACAAAGGGTGACTGCTGTTAGAGGAATTCCTTTATATTTTCACACAGTCTCTTATTTGCATGGAGTTAGTAAAATATCTCCTAAAATAGTTAAATTGAGGACATTCTGAAAAACATAATTAAGGTAGAATTTAGTATCCTTAGTTATATAATTATATGGTGAGTAAAAATACATGGATATGTATGGAAAATGACTAGGAAGAAGTGAGATGGAAATGCAAAGGCAGTTCTCTTTTGAAAAGAATGAATGAGCAGAAAGGTTAACATAACTACACTGTAAAAATACCCAGCAATATATAGACTGTGACAATGTAATGGGAGAAGAAAGGTAGAAACTATCTCAGAGATCAGGGACCCCAAGAAGGAAGAGTCTGGAGGAAATTAAAACCTGGGAAAGCTGTGTTTAATCGTGACTTTGGATCTCCTATGAGGAAGTCCTCTCAGATAAAAAGTCCTCCCTTTTCCCAGGTTGCATGATAATCAAAGAAGATCGCTTTACCCTCCAAAGTTTTCCTTGATGTCAAATTTCTCCAACAGGTCAGACTTCTATTTCAAAATTGGAAAAAATTACTTAAAATGAAAATAAGTATGCACTGGATTTTTGTTCTTACATGTAAATGATACGCACTCTACTCTCTGAGTCATGAGGAAATAAGAACAGGATACCATAGAACCTACATTTGATGAGCTAGTTCTATCATAGAAGATAAACTGAGAAGCCTTCACAATCTTCTCAAGTTCTGTTGCCCTCCTAGAAGGATAGGAATTAAGAGGTATTTGCATGAAGGAACTATTGCACCTTTTTCCCAGTAATGATACTGGTACATTGTATGAACTATAGCAATGCCACTGCAAATGGCAGAGGGGGCCATGCTGATCACATGCAGGTATTAACTATTTTTTTCACAGTGGATGAAAATGCTTGCATAAGAGGATATTTTCTGAACCTCATCCACCTCACAGCCTCTTCTAAATTTTTACTGTGAAAAGTTCCTCAGTGTAATTAAAGGCTGCACTGATCTAATTAGGTTGATGAAATTTTCAGTAGGGATTTGATTCCCCCTAGCCCTTCAATTATTTATTTATTTTTCTAGCATCCTTTCTAAGGCTTATGCCAAGCAACATTTAGTGGCAGCATTCTAAATTTTCTTACTCTGGCAATGTCTTCACTCACACAACGTATTTTAAGACCTTCATCAAGGACACAGCTAAAAACAAACTTCAAATAAAGCATTCCAGATCATTTTATTGAACACAACCCTTTCCTTCCTCGACTTCATTTCCCTACTAACAAACTATGTTGAGTAATTTTCACTCTGCAGGAGGGAAATATGTGTTTCAAAGCATTATGAAGGCACAAAGGGACGGAGGAGATTCTGAGGCAAGATTAATAAGGAGCAGCATGAGCCTTCCTTATAAGTTATTTACTGCGGAAGCCCTCATGGTTAAAACACTGCAGTAGAAGCACATGTTAGTAAGTTTTGCACCATCTTGGAATATTAAAACACAAATGAACAAAAACCTCTAATGAACACCTTAGGAATCAATGGTGATACTTTAACACACACATACACACACACACACACACACACACACACACACACACACACACACACACACAGAGCTTTCCTGGGAGTCTAAGGTGAATGGGCAGGACTATAGGTGTCCTGAAATAGACTCCATCTCACATAGACACCATGATTTAACTTTCCACAGCATCTTCTGAATCTCTCTACTGTTGGAGCAATCACTCAAAACCTGGCTGCTGAAAAACTAAATTTAATTTTAAATGATCTTCTTAAGCAACATATATTTTAGGTTTTAGTCAATAGCGTAAAGAATGCGAAGAACATAAACAGTGCTTCAGCCTAAGCAAGATTAGTATTGCTTTTATAAAAATCAGATTTTTTTAAAAAAAGTGTATTTTCACAGACCTATCACCCTCCAAGAATTTCATAGATGTGGGCTGGTATATGGCTAATTTATTATTTATAATTCTCATTCTAACTTCTCAAATTTATATTCTTGAAAGTCATTTTCAGTGACCTCAAACATTTCTCCAAAGTCTTTTCAATTTATGATGAAAATACAAATTATTTTTAAAAAACTACTTTGCTCTTCTTCTTACAAATTCTTGGTCATTCAAAGCTCCTTCTTGGTTTAATATATGAAGTTCAGGTTAGATTTTGCCAAATAATGTTGAAATAATTTATTTTAAAATTTGTTAATCACTAAAAAATAAATTTCTTAATGAAGCTGGCTGCTCCCCATGCAAACCGAGTCTCATTTCAAACAAGCATTATCAAATGCCATATAGGTAAAGCCCTAACCTCTAGCTACTTCTAATAAACACTAGATTATGGGTTGTTGCAAAGTAATTTTTTTTCACTTTAATTTTCTAAGAATAAAGATGTGAATTAGTGAGAGTGGTAGGCCATCTCTAGTTTTGTATCTTGAGATCTTTAGTGCCACTGTTCATAATGAAACAGAACCAGTGATACAAGTATTATGTTTTATCTGACAATATTCTGTCCTCTAATCCTGTTACTCCTTCATAATTCTGAGGTGGAACAAATAACCTCTAGGTCTGTTTCCCCATTTTCAAGATAAGGAGGCTGGACTTGGAAAGTGACTTCCAGGATTCTTCCTGTTTCAACACTCCAAAATTTCTTCTATGATCTCAGACATGGTATTATTAGTATCTCCTCCAGGACTGATTATCATAAGGGGGATCACATACTAGACTGAAAATAAAAATGTTATGAGCCATAGATAAAGTCATAATTAAGGTTTTACATAACATTCTATAGGGCAGAAAGCCCAGGACAGAGTTAAGGAAGGCTCATATGGGCTTAAAAGAGATGGAGTGAGAATGAATGTGGGTATGTTTCTCTCTTATCAGCAACTCTACAAAGCTTACCTATCTGAGATAAGGTGATGTAGCTCAAAGCCTATGATACTCTGTCACAATTTCATCTCAGTAGTAGGAAGAACAGAGCATTCTAAACAGATAGTTAGACTTGGATGGAGACTAGGAACCATCCCAAATCTGACCAAGCAAAGTGTGCTATGAGCTGATCATGCCCATATCCTTCCATACTAGTGTGTCAGGAGGAAGTAAAGTAAAAGAGATTACACATTAATAAAACACTGGCAGGACTTGCTCCAAACACATATCCTGGTCTGTGGAGGAAGATATGTAGGAAGTAACCTATTAATAAGTCTGATATCTATCCTAGACCTACAAAAACATTAACATGAGTGAACCCTCATTGTCTGGACTCAGTAGATGAAGTCACACAGAAAACCACCTGACTCAGTTTTTGTGGCTAAAAACTAATTTAAAAGACAAGTGCAAAATATATAAGCAACAAGGATATAGCACAGGGAATTATAGCCATTATTTTGTAATAACCGGTAATGGAGTAGGGGGCTTCCCAGGTTGCCCAGTGGTAATGAATCCACCTGCCAAGCAGGAGATATGCAGGAGGCTCAGATTCAATCCTGGGTTGGGAAGATCCCCTGGAGAAAAAAAAAAAAATGGTAACCCACTACAGTATTCTTGCTTGGGAGATCCCACGGACTGAGAAGCCTGGTGGGCTACAGTCCATGGGGTTGCAGAAGAACTGAGTATGATTTAGTGACTAAAACAATAATAATGGAGTATAATCTGCAAAAAAATACTGAATCACTATGTTGTACTTGAAACTAATATAAAATTGCAAATCGACTATAATTAAGAAACAAGATGAGTTGCAAAGTGTATCAACTACTCATTAACACAAAGATATTAACATGAAATATAGTTCATCTGAAACTGTAATTTTAGATTAAGGCAATCCATTGAAGACTCATACACACAGGAAGTTGCCTGGCCCAAACTGAAATGTCAGAACCTGATGACGCACCGCAGAAACTCTCATGTTTTTGCAGGATATCCAGAAGGGCTCTTTATCTAGATTTCAGTTTCCACTGAAAATCCTTGGATTTCCTTTCCTTTTCCCAGTCATTAGGAAGACTAACTTACCAAAGATGCTGATGGTAGATTGGAGAGATCACAGTAAAAATGACGGAATGATGTAGATGGTTAGGGTTATAATTCTGCCCACACCCCAACTCCCATCTCCAAAAGAGAGATTCAGGCATCATATTGTAAAATCTAAGTATATTTTCACCATGCTTCTCCCCAGTTTGAAGTGCGTTCTCCATCCCTAGCATCAACAAACCATAATTATCCCTCAAGATGCTCACATTCTGACCTTCTCTGGGTCTTCCTCATACTAGATCCCCATTCATTCATTTTCATTCATATTCATTTGGGTATAATGGTACCACACAATTGAATATCTCATTCCTCACAGTCTACATTACATTTCTGAAAGTTGTTTCTTTTTGTAATAAACTTGAGGGTTTGCACAATCTTCTAACAAATATTTCTATTAGGACACCGTATATTGTGGTGGCTAAGGGTACACAAAATTCTGAAATCAGACTGCCATGATTTAGGCTTTAAAATTTGCTCAAGAAACTTACCTGTGCCAAAGCTTAGTTTCCTTGCCCCCCAAATGCAGATAATTACTACTTATATTGTGGAGATCCCTATAAAGCTCTTAGGATTGCATCAGGTGTGAAATAAGAGCTCAGAAAATGCCTATTATTATAACAATGATACTAATTATTAAGATTTTATTATGCTCACAGAGCTTAGGGCAGTCTTAGGTCATGTTACATATCAGCAAAAATTAAAAGGTCTTTTCTGAGAGACAATCGATCCCTACCACCACAAAGCATAAACACTTCTTAGGACTCTTCTATACACATTCACATACTAGGCAATGCAATACCCAGTATATTTATATAAATGGAAAACAAGTCAGGATAATTTAAGCACTGATAGTTTTTCCCTGATGCTTACCTGAATTGAGTTTGATTAGAATATTTTCTTTAAAATAAACCAAAGCACATCACATTACCAGCAATATCTATGGCTAATCAATAATAAATTCAAAGTTATTAAATTTTATAGGTCTGCACCATTAAACTACAGCCATATAATGCAAAAGGAACTTCTGGTTCTAGCAGCCTAAAGAAATTGGGTTGTACCTGAATGAAAACAGGCAGCTTTTATGGAAAAATATTCATACAAGTCAAAACCCAAGGACATTCCTGATTTTTTTCTTCTCACACCCCAACAAGTTCTAATCCTATCAAAAGTTACAATCAACAATGACAGTTGAAAATGAGAGATGAAATTCTTGATATCTTGTAGCCTGAAAGCTTCACTCAGGTGAACATCACGTTAACTCATTAGCTCACAAATGAAACATCTTTACTTCCTTAAGGACATAGTTAAAATATCAGGACAAAGTTTATTTTATCATTCATTTTGTGCTTCTTGAACTTGGTCTCTTTTAGCCAATTTTTTTTTTTCCTTCTTTTTTCCCTGTAATGCTCAAATAAATCACCACTGAATATATAACACCAAAGGCATTTGTAGAGATGAACATGGTGTTTGGCTTAACTCTAAATCCAATATTTAGGTCTGACTTCCTTTTATAGTGAATATGACTGCTCATGCAAATCTTAACTGTGAATTACTTATAGACTATAAAGATGAGGAACTTAATTCCTTGATAATGTTCCATGAGCTTCTCTCATCCCTCCAAACCTATAAGAATCACAGTGGAATATTAAATGTAAGGCTGTGCCCTTTGACACCACAAACATCAGGTCTTCAGCAAAGGTGCTTCAAGTCCGGATCTGATATGATGACATCATGAATTAGAAATGATTCTGGTGACAGTGATATTTACCTCTTTGAGACAACCCATAAAGTTGTTACTGACTGGTGACCCTGGAAGGTCTGCTGTGCTGGGACTGCCTCCAACATAGAAAAAGTCATCAGACCCCAGCATGGTATAATCTTCTTGCGTGTAGCCCGTTGTGGTAAGAATCCCATCCACTGATATTGTCACCTAGATAACAAAGCACAGGGAAAGGACACGCTATACTCAGACCTAGATACTGTAATCCTGGGATATGCCTGTGTTGTGTTTTGTTTTGTTTTATTTTTTCATTTTGCTTTTTGCGGTTTTTTTTGTTTTGGTTTTTATTTTTAAGACCTATGGCGGAACCCATTTTCATGTCTGTTTGAGGTTTATTCTTGGATTCTATTCAACTAGCCCTAAGAGGTCTAAACTAGTTAGAGAGTTAACTGGTTATTGAACTAGTGTCAGCATCATCCCTATGGCAACTCAAAAGTTATTTAGCAGACACAAAAATGGTGTTAGTAAAATGCTTCCTAGGTTAGTTTTGCTGGTGTACATATTAGTAAAGTTTAGTCGTCTGTAATTAACTAATCACACGTGCACCTTGGTAACAGAAAAGGCGCAAGCTCTTTCCAGCAATGTCACTGTTTGCACTATTGAGCAGCAGTTGCCCAGCATGCAAGTGCCTGCGTCCATGCCAACGGGGAGGGGGGCGCAAAACAACCAGTGGAAGCGGCACACGTGGATGCGCACATGCGGGAGGGACAGGACCGTTCAGAAAGGAAAGGAAACAGGGAGAACCAAAAGAAAACACACAACTGCTTGGTGATGAGGGAAAGATGAGTGGGTGTGGCATCTCCAGCATTCCCAAATCAAGGGTGCATGCCATGCGTCATGAATGGTTCGAGGCTGGCTGAGCTTGCGGTCACTGGGCCAGCCACCATTTTGTCTTATCCCGTGTTAAACCACAGCTGGATGCAAAACGTTCGAAACGTTAACGATGCCCCTACAGGTGAGTTGGAAAACAGAAGTTGACAGGAACAGGTAAAAAATAAGAAGGTCAACAACAGATGAAAAGAAGGAGGTCAAAGTAAGCAGAAGAGTACCAACCGCAGTTCCTCTTTTGTTAATGATGTCTACAGTTAAAAGAAAGAAAGAAAACACACGGCAAACCCAAAATAAGAAACAATTAGAATGATATCTACCGAACAATGTAGTTTGTTTACCATAGCGTGTCCAATGCCTGAGTGCTTTGTGGAGAAGGGGGGAGAAAGGAAATTAAAAACTGTGAACAAAATAACGATCGTTACTTAAAAAATATGATGGTCTCTACCATGTTAGTACATTTTTTGATTCAGGTAACGGTTAGTAGAATGAAACATTCCATGAATGACATGTTAGTTATTAAGCATGTTAGTAACATAGAAAAAGGGCAAAAAAATTTTACAAGAAAAAAGCAGACTAACAAATAGGCCTCCCACAGAGGTAATATTTTTCCTGCCAGGATTGTTCATAACTTGCTATGAGACAGAAACAGACGTATGGCAATGTTCCTTTGTCTCCCTGAGTACATCTGACAGACATTTAAAAAGTCTAAAAGGGACTCAAAGGCCTAAAGCTCATCGGCTGACCACTGCCCGGAAGTGGTCCCTCCCCCACCCTGGCCCACCCCAGCCCCTGCAAATTCAGAGGAATTGGTTGGCATTGCCCTACTACTCAATTTTACAGCATACAAGGACTCCTCCTCAACTCCAAAACTTCCTTCGGTCATATTGATGGACTTTAGGATCACAGTTTACTGCAATGAAACAAAGCAAAGATCCTGACACATAGAAAGAGTAGAATGGATTTGGTTTTAATCTGTCCTGCCACACATGCACCCTGGCTGTATAACTGCAGTTTCCTTGGAGCTACCAATTCGCAGTTTGGTTTGTAACCTGAGCAAAGGCAAATCTAGAAAGTGGGCTCCTCAAGCCCCACCCTTCCTTCTGTGCTTCTCTCAAGTGAGCCTTCGGCCTCTTGGTGAGAATCTGAGAGAAAAATAAAAAGGGAAAACCAAAGAGACACACGTATAGGAAGTCTATGGTCTACAGCTACCCTGATGGTGGGAAACTATCCCCCCGGGCAGGTGGGAAACATGCAGGGTCCCGCCCGTGACACTAAGGCCTCTGAAAGGTCTTGGAGGGTCTCAGGAATCCTTTACTTTTACTCCTCTGCCTCAGCTAGACTAACCCTGCACTCCTAAAATTCCTGGTTGCTTCTCTAGCTTGGACAGTTTAAGCCTTTCAGAAGCGGGAAAGAAAAGGTTAGTCAGTTAACAGCTCAGAAAGAGAGGGCTGTTTTAGTAAAGGAAAACCAGAGACAATCCGGTCATTCTGCAACTGTTCAGAGAAACAACAAATATGTTAAGGATATTAGTTTGAGATCAGCATGTACTGCAGAAAAATTAGTCACTGTCAACACTTAACAAAATGGTACATTGTAATATCATAAAATTTCAAATAGCAACCAAAACTTATCATCTTCAATATATAAGGATAATCTATTCACTTTTATCTGAATATATATATATACTGTAATAATATGTCTCAGTTAAAAGCATACAGTATATATGACCCACAGATAGACTGAAAAAATGGTATTTTTCTAATATGTAGACACTTGGAAGAATTTTTTAAAAATATAATCAAATAGAAATGGGCATTTCGAAGATGAACTGGTCTCTGCAGAGACATCTGGGGCTTAACATAAGTGTCTGTGTTAAAAAATAAAAAATATCTTCATAAATAAATTCTTAAGATGTGGAAATCCCCAAAATCATTTTTCCCCTTCAGGGGCTTTTTATGTCCTCATTTCAGAGATTGGGCTGGGGAGGAAGTAGGGATCGACACAATCCTGAATCATAAACACATTGTTGCTTGTTTTTTTTTTTAACTACAAAAAAGGAACTGTGATTTAATGATCCCAATGTACATGCTTCCAAATGATAGCCATGAAAACTATAATTTAAAATCAAATAAACAAAAAACCAAAAACACAACAGAATCACACACGTCACAGGAAGGGCAGGTCTCAGGGATGACCTTGCAGCCCTCTGGGAAACTGTCACATGTTGATGAGTCAAAACAGCCTTTAGGCCCCTGGAACTTTCTAGATGTGCCCCTGCTCAAGTATGGCAGGAAGATTTATCTCAGAAGAAGAAAAAGCTAATTTGTAAGCGACTCTGAGGAGCCCTATCTCATGTCGTTAGGGTTTTCAAGTACCACACAAACACAGCTGTAGCGAGAAACAAAGCCAGTTACTCTCTTATCCACTGCGCTGTTACCTGACGCAGATTCCTGGTGACTTTCACATCATGCCAGGCATTATCATTAAACTTTCCATTCACGGGCTCCACTAGTGCTTCAAAGGCCCCTGATCCCAAATTAATGACCAGAGAGACAGCTCCATTTTTCAGGGCGAGATTGACATAATCTGCTGATTTCCCGGTGTGAAGCATCAGTCCATTCCTCTGAAGGGTTTTAAAGGACAGAGTTATTTCATCGCTGCTGCTTTGAATGGGGTTTTGAGACAAGTCGTAGCAGAAGTATTCCGATCCTTTGAAAGTGGCAATATATTCTTCTTTTCCTGGAGGAAAACAGATACACACATGCATAAGTAAAGAAATATACTATGCAGATAACCAAATCTTAACAGAAACGATCACTAGTCAGCCCCCAGAATAACTCTTTGTCTAGGTAACATTCATGACAAGAGCCTTGTTGGAGTTAAACAGCACTGTGAAAAAGCGAAAGGGTTAATCACTCAGCCAAGTTCGACTCTTGGTGAACCTGTGGACTGTAGCCCGCCAGGCTCCTCTGTCCATGGTATTCAGGCAACACTGGAGCGGGTTGCCATTCCCTAACAATACTGTAGGTGGCAGCATATTTTTAAGAAATATCAGCTATTGGGCTATCAACGGCAATAGCTAAATCTGACATTCTTGAAAATTCAATTAATTTTTAAGTATCACTGCAAGAGCTCTGATCAGAGCAAGCAGCTCTGTGATATCTCCAGGGCATGAGTCAGGCACCATAAATACATAGCGGATGGTTCTACTCTGCTGGCAACAATGGATTCCAAAGTGTTTGCAACATTCTCTCTGCCCAACTGAGGTTATTTTAATTTTCAGTGAGGTATTTATATTCAAAGATCTTCTCAGTGAAGAGCCAAATATTTCCACCATTGAGAAACCATAACAAATTATCTGGTGAGGGGAAAGTAAAGAAGAAACATAACAGAATTGGGTCTGGGAGTGAATAGATTTCTTATAGAGCAAATGCATTTTTTTTTTCTCCCTGGGTGGAGGGGACAGTGATAGAAGGCCTAATGGCAGAAGCTGGATTATTTGTTCATTCTCTGATCTCACCAAACAGATGGCAAGACTGGCTTTTATGAAACTGATAAGAATTCCAGCACATTCTCAGGGGAATAGCATGTAAATGAGGTCTCAACATTTTCTATATTTCTCAGTCTTCTCCACATTTATTTAGGGGTAACAATGCGGATCTCACAAAATGCTAAATCAAACAGAAATGGTGGCTATTTGGAAAGAGCAGTCTTTTCCCACTAATTAAGTGAGTTTAATCAAAGGAAAAGTAGAAGCTAAAAGCTCCCTCAACTCTCTAGGCAATGATGGCATGGTACCAAGAAAAATGAGACAGTATGGTCTGGACTCAGCTTCTAATAAACTATAAACATAGAATTACAAGTGGTACTAGAGAATCTGTTTCACTGGTAATACAGCATCTCTACTGTGCCCACTGGAGGGTTCATATACCAACAGAGGTCTCATTTTTATCTTTATCCTGGCAATAGGATTTTAACTCAGGACTACTTTCATTCAGTAGACATATAAGTCATGTCTTTGCATTGGAGTTCAAATTAAGGTCTCAGCTCATCAGGGTCCGATGACCTGACTCTCTGGATACAGAAAGCATCATAACCAATACAGGCAGTCAAGGCAAGGCACTAAGTAATATAGTGAGCACCTAAGAACTTTCACAAGAGAGTGAACCCTTGAGGAAGAGTTATTACCTACTAGGAAACTATTAGTGAAGACTAGTGGTCAGGCCAAATCCACTACAATGTTGTCAGAGTCATAGCAATGACAGCCCGATCCATACTAAAGGGTCCCTTCCCTTCATATACTTAAATTATTAGCTGAAATCTGCAAGTGCAAGCCCGGTGCTAGTCTTCAGCAATAGTGGAGTGACCAACACTGTCTACGGTTTAGGTGTTTGCTTCTCAGGTCAGTTCAATATGGGAAATGGCTTGATATTGGGAGCCAGCACAACTAAATATTCATGATATAATGAAGGGATAAAAATAAAAAAAAAAACCTAAGCTAAAGTATGAATTTAGATCCTAGCTAGCCAAGTGTTAACTGTACTGGGGGGGCAATTATGCATCTTTTAAAGTTTCAGTTTCTAAACATGGTTAGTGATACCAGTCTCTCAGGATATAATGAGATTATGCTGTACAGGCATCTGGGAAAGTTGGTGGGCACTAGAAATGGTAATATCTTCCTCCTAGCCTAGCTAATGTAATAAATGTGATAAATGATCTAAAACAAATAGCATATACTATACTTCATTATGAAATCTAGAAAACTCTTTTTAAGATCAGTTATAGAACAAGATGCCCACTATCAACATACTGTGCTTCAAGTTCTAGCTAATGTAGGAAGAAAATAAAAATAAGAGCATTTTATCAAGAGTACAAGCAGAAAAAAAAAAATCACATGAGCAAATATAATTGTACAATTGAAAGACCAAAAGTATCTTCAAAATCTATTAGGTTTAAGATACTTCAGAAAGATTTCAGGGTTTTATGAACTGGGGAAAACTGATGTTCTAAACATTTAAACAGATTGATAGATTAGGAGAAATTCCAACAAAAATGTCAAAGTTTTTTTTTTTTTTTTTAACAATTGTGAAAAGCTGCTTCTATAAGTTTTATGGGAAAACAAAGAGCCCAAAATAGCCAAGATAGACCAGAGAAAGAAGATTAAGGAAGTTTCCTGTGTAAAGATGAACAACTATTAGAAAATTATGATAATGAAGATAATTCATTAGGATAGACAAAAGGAGAGAATAAAGAAAATCAAACTAAAAATAATCTTATGCATATATGAAAATGATTTATGTCAAGTCAGACAATGCAAAAAAGTGAGAAAAGTATAGATTGGTTAGTAAGTGGTGTTGGGACAACAGGTTAACTACATAAATAAAGTGAAATTGAATATTTACATTATTTTGTTTGTAAAAATCAACTCTCCATGGACTAAGAACATAAATTAGTGAGGTGAATCTGTAAAATTTTTGTTAAGACAAGAAATTATGGTATGGAGGTATGGAAGGATTTATTAAACAGGCATTAAAAAAACCTAATAAAATATTGATATATTCAACTACATTAAAATTAAGAACACCTGTTTATCAATAACACCATAAAGAGAGTACAAATCTAAATTAAGTTGGCAAAAATACTTTCATACCATATTAATCTGCAAAGGATTACAATACAACATTTGCAAAGCATTCTGATATATCAGTTTGGGGAAAAAAAAGATGAACAGTGGGAAAATTGGCAAAATATGATTGGATGCAACTGAACAACAACAACAATTTCATAGAAAAACAGGTATATACTATAAGAATAAATAAAAAGATGTTCAATTCTTTGAGTCTTCAGGGAAAGGCAAAACTCAAATTCAGAATTCATTTTGCAGCCAAGAAATTGACAAAAATTGACAAGATAGCAAAACTCCAGGTTTTGTAAAAGCTATAGAAAAATAGTCATTATTATCCAATGCTAATTAATGAGAGTGCTGCTGCTGCTGCTGCTAAGTCGCTTCAGTCGTGGCCGACTCTGTGAGACTCCATAGACAGCAGCCCACCAGGCTCCCCAGCCCCTGGGATTCTCCACGCGAGAACACTGGAGTGGGTTGCCATTTCCTTCTCCAATGCATGAAAGCGAAAAGTGAAAGTGAAGTTGTTCAGTCGTGCCTGACTCTTAGCAACCCCATGGACTACAGCCTACCAGGCTCCTCTGTCCATGGGATTTTCCAGGCAGGAGTACTGGAGTGGGGTGCCACTGCCTTCTCCAATGAGAGTGCTGATGAGTTTAACATCGACCAACTGCAACAAGCACTGTTTGGCCTTATACAACCCCATGGGAACATCACATATTACAAAGGTATTGGTCTTTAGAAAATGGTTACCATAATCAATAAAAATAACATTCCTAATTTCTTTCAATCCATTACTCTACCCTCACTGCTCCAATCATTTGATGATAGCGAGCCAAGAGAATTCTGGCTCATATCCATATACATACATCAGATATGGTGAGATTCACTTATCTGAAGGGGATATTTGCAAACTTTTCATCCCCACTGAATATTTAGAAGAGGTCTGTAAACCAAAGAGAGTTTTAGAGATCTTCTAGCCCAAGTTTTTAGTTTTTATCATTAGGAAAGTGATGCACATGGAGTTTAAATGACTGTCAAATTCAGAAAATGCCATTCAGAAGAGGACTTGAATTTAGCCTACTACCCTTAAATACTAAATAACAGAGACTGGGTCCTTGAAGAGGCTTGTTGCTAGTTAAGAGGCTGTAGCATTTTATCCAACAGACTTCACATCATTCCACATATGATTTATGCAAAATAAATTTTGACAAGATTTATTTGCCAGATAATGTGGCAGACCCAAAGGAAAAGTACTAAATATTAGAGTTCATAGTTCACTAGATGGAAATCTGCGAAGTTATATGAATGTAGATGACATTTCACACCATCATATTCCTATTACTCAAAAATGAAAATATATCACTCCTTCTATGTTGTTTAATACCAAATTAAGATAATTTAAATTTTCATTAAATGCAACTGTGTAGTTTTGGAAGAATTCACCCTGTAGAATATATCTTTATGTCAAAAGGTCATAAATGAGACATGAATCTAAGCAGGGAAATATTTTTGCTATGTTAATTTTCAAGAAAGAATTTGTTTACCATATGAGAATATGTAAGTCATTCAATTTTCTTCAAGAGGACTATAATTTGTCCTTGTTACCATACTGTCTTTAGCATTAAGTTTTGTGCTATGTCAAATGCAAATAAATACCAAGTAGCACAGTAAAGAGTTATTCATGCTTTCCTGTTGAACAATTAAAGAAAGAGTCTACATCCATTTTAAAAGATAAGATCCAAATATCTTATGCATTTCTAATATGTTAAAAAATAATAAACATCAAAAAGAAATTAGATTCACAACTATAGGAAAAGATGTTCAACTTTATTAGAATTCAGAGAAATGCAAACTAAACCATAATAAAATATGAATACATTACACTACAATGAAATTAAAAAAAAATAAAACAAGTGAAAAAGCCAAAATGTATCAAGTGTTAGGAGGTGGAGCAACCAGAACTCTTATGTATTGCTGGTGAGAACTGCTTTTGAAATTAGCAATATCTTTTAAAGCTAAATTTGCCTACCTTATGACCCAGGAATCTCCCCTTATAAGTATACATCCAACAAAATGAACACAAGATCATCAGAATGACACACTAGAATGTTTACAGTGGCACTCTGCATAATAACCTCAAACTGAACAGTACTTAAATGCCAATCAATAGTAGAACGGATAGATAAATTGGGGCATAATTATAGAATATTATATTAAATATCAAAGAGAATATATGATTTATAACTACATGCAAAAATATGGGTAAATCTCATAATGATAACATTGAGTAAAAAAAAAAGCCAGTCAAAAGAGACGATACTTATGATTTCGTCTATATAGAAAATTAACAAAACTAAATCTCTACTGTTGTAAGTCAAGGTACTGACTGCCTTTGATAGAAATGAAGGGGAAACTAGTTAGGAGGACATTGGGGGTACTAGCGACGTTCTGTTCTTGATCTGGGTTTTTTAATGCGTGTGATCAGAGTGCAAACATTCACATAGCGATACACTAATGACGTGCACTTCCTAGTATTTATACTATATTTCAAAAAAACTTAAATTCATAATCTAGATGGCTGAGAACAAAACAAACTCATCTGACAAAGTCTTTCTTCCTGATTAATAGGGTGATATGAGCAAGACATTAGTTTATTAATGGTACTTTTATTACTAAAAATGAAAATAACAACAATAGTAATAATACCAACTATGCATCACTTTAAAACTTTTCAATGTATTTCAATATCCCTTAATACAATTTGCTCTCCAGAGCAACCTCACAGGATTTAGAAAATACATATAAGCTGAATGGATATAATTATAATTGTTTGAAGGATCATACTCCAAATGTGCTGAACACTGTCAAGATGAACAGGGTGTCTACTACTCATCATAGAATTAGAGAAATGGTTAAAAAATAAACTGCTCAAAAACTTGATTTCTTTTTCTAATATTCTATATTAATTTGGTTTCTGTTTTAATATAATTAGAGAAAGAGATATCTAATGGGTGCCACTGGATTTTAGTCCTCACCAATTTTCAACTCCCTTATGACTTAGACAAAAAGTACACAGTGCTTGCTCATCTAGTTTTCTGAAGGAAAGTTCAATGAAAAAAAATCTAAATTGTATAAAATCTGAGTTCTATTCTGAGGTCTAAAATCACTCAACTGAACATGACTTCCCAGACATGCCAGATAAAGCAAAGAAAGCTAAATCTAGAGGGTTTAGAACATGAATCAGTGTGAGAGAAGTTGCTCCTTCATGTCTGATTCTTTGCGACCCCATGGACTGTAGCTGATCAGGTTCCTCCATCCATGGGATTTTCCAGACAAGAATACTGGAGCAGGTTGCCATTTCCTTCTCCAGGGGATCTTCCTGATATAGGGATGGAACCTGGGTCTCCGGCACTGCAGGCAGACTCTTTACCATCTGAGCCACCGGGAAACCCCAAAGTGTGAGGGAGAGACTCAAAAAAGCTCAGGTAACCAGGAGTTACACTCATAGAAGTTCTTAGAAGAGGGATGGGATGGTCTTGTGCTTCTGGGTGGCTTATGCCTGCTATCACACTCCTATTTAGACAAGCTGGAATTTATTGTATATATGTTGAGATGAAAAAGGCTTCTAGATTATATAAGGTAGTGTCAAAAACCCTCTAAAGAAAAATTCAGAAGATATGTGACAGAATCTTCAAACATCAGGAAGGATGTTCCCTAGAGGAGCAATTCCATTTTGCAGCAAACCAGGGGTGTGAATAGAATTAAAGCATAATAGCTAAGAGAAAATATATCTCAAAATAATAGACTTTATAAGGGAGCTATCCATAGGTGGAACATTTCATTTGCTAGAAAACAAATTTCTCCTCACAGGAAGGACTTAAACATAACCGAAACTTAACTGGATATGGCAGATTGTGTTCAATCTTTGGATGGCCAATTGAACAAATGGATCTTTTTCAACAGCAACAATTACTGATTTCTACTTTAGAGAGTAGAAAAGTCGACCAAACAACAACACAAAAAGGTTATATGACTTCCCGAGTTCACCCACAAATTGATTCTCAGAGCAGTGCCCCTTCCCGTTGCTTGTGCTTTGGGTAAAGTCTTACCCTATGTTGCCACAACTTTCAAGGAAGGACCTGCAAGAAAATGACCCTAGTTCCTAAGGACAAAGATACCTATGGTCAGAGAGATGGCTTACTATTCCCACTTACATGGAGAATGTCAGGCTATTTTCTGAAGGCAAGAACCTGACCTACATTACTGTTCTTGATTATCTTGCTTTTCATATAGACAATCCCAAATTGCACAGGTTTATAAGGTTTCACTATACCTGAAAATATAATCTAAGGTTGTGTTCAACACAAACCAGGAACTAAAATCAACACATTTTAAAAAAAAAAGTGAACAAAAACTGACATTTGAGTAAGAGACTTGTTTCATTTGTTTTACTGCTGTAGAAGTCAAATACACAAGAATATCATGCCAAAAATATCCTTGACTAAACAAAGGTACACACTAGAAGTTTACATTATTAAATTAAATAACAAGCCTGGCTGTCTCTGACTATGAAGATAAAGCAAGCTTAGAAAAATAGAAAAGGAAGGTCTGCCTATTGAATCACATCAGGTTAAATTCTCAGTTCCTAAGAAGTGTAACAGAAAACAGCATAGTTTTATTTGCCAAAATCCTTTCTAATTTATACATTAAAACAATCACTGTAAGGAAAACCATTAATTAATTAACATCATTAATTAATCACTGTAAGGAAAAACAACATTATTTTTAAATAGAGAATAGTTCTTTATCTGGACTTTCTATCTGATGAAATGTCATAAATCATTCCAAAATTCCCAAATATTATTCAACCTACAGAAATTCTGTGGTTAGCTTCTATTGTTTGCAGCAAGAAATAAAGCTTCATAAAATATTCATTCTTCAAGGTTTTATTTCACTTCAGATATACCTCAAGGCAACCAATCCAGAAGTTGCCAAGTATCCATCAGATAACCCTAGAAAAATAGGCACACTTTTAATGATGATATATGTGAAGTCATTAAATATGAAAGTGAAAGATTTAGATATTATTTGACATAATGCTTTCATTTATTAGATGAAGAGAGTGAGGGCTGAATAGATAAAACCATGATCACATTAATTAATTGGAGTAGAATCATAATATGTAAACCCCCCTTGCTTTCTTTATTCCAATCTTACTCTCTTTCTTACTCCCTAGATAATGCCATGAAATGAGCCTCTAACTAATGACCAAAAACTAAATGCCATTTACACTTGAACATATTCTAAAAAATAAAAATAAAAAATAATAGGACACAGCCCAGGACTCCAGGATGGTTTTCCAGTTCTATTGTGTTACTGATTTGCACTTGTTTGAATGCTGGGAACCAAACAGGCCACTCCGCGCCTAACTGGCCTGATGACCATTCACTTCTGCACAGACCAGATGACATGCAGGGAAAGTCATAAACAAACATTCACCAGGTGTGCACTATCGTAATTTCTGGGCCTCCATCGGGCTCAACTCCCAAGGTTGAATCTATGACTAGACTCCACCAGCTTTTAACCTGGTGGATATCAGTGACACAATCAAAGCAAAAACATAGTGTTGTATGTGCTGTGCTTAGTTGCTCAGTCATGTCCTACTCTTTGTGACACCATAGACTGTAGCCCACCAGGCTCCCCTGTCCACGGGGATTCTCGAGGCAAGAATACTGGAGTGGGTTGCCATGCCCTCCTCCAGAGGACCTTTCCAACCCAGGGAAGGTAGATTCTTTACCACGTGAGCCATCAGGGAAGCCCATAGCATGGTGAATATAGGCTTTCCAAAGCAACTCTATATAAACTTATGATTTCTTTGGGTGTCAATGAATGAATACTTAATAAATAAATTATATATATATATATATATAAATGTTATATATGGCATATATACTATTACATAGAGGATTACAATGATATTTATAGCAGATTGATAGATATCCTGTATTTAAACATATATATACGCATTCCTCATTTATACTACTCCTCATTATACCATGGAGGCAACCCACTCTAGTATTATTGCCTCAAGGATCCCATGGACAGAGAAGCCTGGCAGGCTACAGTCCATAGAATTGCAAAGTCACACACAATTGAAGCAACTTAGCACACACTCACACATTGATACTGATCAGTCAGTTCAGTTCAGTTCAGTCGCTCAGTCGTGTCTGACTTTGCAACCCCATGAACTGTAGCAAGCCAAGCCTCCCTGTCCATCACCAACTCCTGGAGTCCACCCAAACTCATGTCCATCGAGTCGGTGATGCCATCCAGCCATCTCATCCTCTGTCGTCCCCTTCTTCTCCTGACCTCAATCTTTCCCAGCATCAGGGTCATTTCCAATGAGTCAGCTCTTCGCATCAGGTGGTCAAAGTATTGGAGTTTCAGCTTCAACATCAGTCCTTCTAATGAACACCCAGGACTGATCTCTTTTAGGATGGACTGGTTGGATCTCCTTGCAGTCCAAGGGACTCTCAAGAGTCTTCTCCAACACCACAGTTCAAAAGCATCAATTCTTCAGTGCTCAGCTTTCTTCACTGTCCAACTCGCACATGCATACATGACCAATGGAAAAACCATAGCCTTGACTACAAAAAACACTTGAATTTTATTTCATTTATTTATTTTTGACAGTGCTGGGTCTTTCTTGCTTTGAGAGGACTTTCTCTAGTTGTGGTGAGAGGGGGCCACTCTTTGTTTCAGGGCTACTCATTGTGGTAGCTTCTCTTCCTGGGGAGCACAGCTTCTAGGTACGTGGGCTTCAGCAATTGTGGCACACAGTCTCAGCAGCGGTGGCTTGGAGGCTCAAGAGCGCAGGCTCAACAGTTGTGGCACATGGGCTTAGTTGCTCCGTGGCTTGTGAAATCCTTCTGGACTAAGGATTGAACCCATGTTCCCTGCATTGGCAGGCAGATTCTTATCCACTGTGCCATCAGGGAAGTCCAAGAACACTTGAATTTTAGAGTATCACATTTTGAAGGTATACTGAAAACCCATGGTGTGTCTTTGGTCTTAAGGCAAAGAATACAGAATCCAAAAAGTCACACATGTAAAGAATATGGAATCCAAAAAGTCACACAAAAAGTATAAACTGAAGTTCAAATTGAGAGGGAGATTAATAATCCATTCAGGCATCATTCTGGTCAAACATTTTAAATTTTATTCCATGTACAATGGGAAGTCATTGGAGTATTGCAGGCTGAAATGTGATAAGATTTGATCTGCATTTTAAAAAGTTAAGCCTGACTTCTATGTAGAGATTGGATTCTGGATATGTATGAAAGTGACAGCAATGAGACCGATAGTTATAAAGTTATAGATCACAGGAATGGTGGCTATAGAGTCATACACAACTGGGTTTGAATCCCACTCTCACATTGTGAGTACTTAAATAATAATCACTCATCTTAAAAATCTGTTTTCTGATCAGTGAGTGGAGGCATAGGAGCTATATACACAATGGTCATATATACATGATGGTTATACATGTGAAAATTAAGTAATATAACACATGTAATAAATTTATTAGAATCAAAAATCCAAGGGATATACTCATGGTATGTAAACATGAAAGGATATTTACTTATGCATTCATTATATTTTCTCAGTTGCTGATTTCAAATATGCACGCACCATCACTTCCTTTCCCATCTCTCAACAACATCCTGGGCAGACTTCATCTCTGGTCTTTTGGTTATTAAAGACTCAGGCTACTTGATAACTTTCACCTCAGACACAATATAAATTTCATCCCTCAATTCACAGTCTGAGCTGAGGAACAAGGGGAGGATGTGGTGTAACCACAGACATCTTTTTACCACCTGCCTTAAAACCTGGCCCTTCCAGTATATTGGGATGGAGTTGATGAGCGGAAGAGAATAAGACAGAGGCCATTGTTGTAGTCTCCTTCTGTTGGTTGGACCTGCTTCTTTGGTTCACCTTCCCTGACCTCTAATGCCCTTGAAATGGTAGACTCAAGTGTGCTTTAGGACCTCATCACTGCCTTTTCCAAACATAATGAGGCAGACAGAGAGGTGGGGATGGGATTGATTCATCTAGCCCAACTTGCTTCATCCTCCGGTTCCAACACATTGCATCTGGCTCCTGTGACCCCCTGGCCCCGCAGCCCAGCAAGTGGCCTTCTTATGAGTAATACTGGCCAGATGGCTCAAGCTCCAGACTAAAGTAGACTGTCTGCATGACCCAGAGAATCTTGGGCGTCCTGGCTACACCAGATGTTGAGAGTGTGAGCGATCCTCCTTTGTCTCTTTTCATCCTGCCAGTTCCCTTTCTCCTCAGTAAGGCAAAGGCAGGTCAGCAAGTTTGATGCAGATGCTGTCATGCATCAGGAATGTAGAATGTGGACAAGCTTCTATAGCAGTCCCTTGTCTCTATTATCTCGGGCAAGGGAAGCAGACTCTCCTTGGACAGTATATTTTCATGAGGCCTATTATCTACCGACTCTTTGGTCCCCTCACTCATCTCTAATGCTTGGGTAGATAAGGAAGGTGGGAGGTAGGAAGGCAGGAATTGTGTTAGAGGTTGTCAAAAGATCATTTTTGCTGTCTTCTACTAAGTGCTGAGGGAGATAAGTGGCCAGTGTTTAGAGATCTTCTTTATTGTAGAGGTTACTCAAATTCTGTTTCAAGGGGCTTTAACCAACAATTTTATGCAAAAAATTTATCCTCAACATTCTGCTGTGAATATAAACAAGTATGCTTTATATTGCCTGGCATATAGTGAGCAATCAGCTGTTGGTTATTGTTATCATTACTGGTTATCGCTATTATTACTGACTCTTTGTGAGCCCATGAATTATATAGCCTGCCAGGCTCCCCTGTCCATGGAATTCTCCAGGCAAGAACACTGAGTGGGTAGCCATTCCCTTCTCTAGGGCATCTTCCTGACCCAGGGATTGAACCCAGGTCTCCTGCGTTACAGGCAGATTCTCTATTGTCTCCATCTGAGCCACCAGGGAATCCCATTACAAAAGTAAATACCATATTTTAAAAGACTATCCAGTAGTTTTTTTTTTTTTAATCAGCATTTTACCTAATAATTTGATAACTAGCATATCATTTTGGCCAATACCCTAATTCTAGGAAATGGTTGGTTAATTCAGGTTTGTGTTGTAAAAAAGAAATGGAAGGAAACAGCATAAAGGAAGAAAAAAAATATGTTTTTCTATTGATGACTGCTCTTTTAAAGAGTAGTCATCAACTGACGAATGGATAAGAAAGCTGTGGTACATATACACAATGGAATATTACTCAGCATTAAAAAAAAATTCATTTGAATCAGTTCTACTCAGATGGACGAAACTGGAGCCCATTATCCAGAGTGAAGTAAGCCAGAAGGAAAAACAACAATACAGTATACTAACGCATATATATGGAATTTAGAAAGATGGTAATGAGAACCCTGCATGCGAGACAGCAAAAGGAACGCAGATGTATAGAACAGACTCGTGGACTCTGTGGAAGAGGGCAAGGGTGGGATGATATGGGAGAATGGCATTGAAACATGTTAATTACCATATGTGAAATCAATTGCCAGCCCAGGATTGATGCTCGGGGCTGGTGCACCGAGATTTCCCGGGGGGAGGGAGGAGGGAGGGAGGAGGGAGGTGGGTTCTGGAGGGGGAGCATATGTAAACCCATGGTGGTTTCATGTCATTGTATGGCAAAACCAACACAATAAAGTAAAGAAAATTAAGAAAAAAAAAAGAATTATAGCCCAGTAGTTTTCAACCTGGAGGGATTTTTGCCTCCCAGGAGACATTTGGCACAGTCTGGAGACATTTTGGTTGTCACAAGTGGTGGTGGTGGAGGTGATACATGTGTGTGTTTCTGTGTGTGTTACTGGTAACTAGTGGATGGATAGAGGTCAGTAATGATGATGAGCAACGTACAGTACACTGGACAGATCCACCCAATCCCCACCCCCATCAGAAAATTATCTTGTTCGAAACAGGAGACTGAGAAACACTACATCTAACTTCATAAATAAGGTGCTGGAATGAGGGACATATACTGAACATAGAAAATTATTGAACATTTATGTTCAAATAAATAAAATGCTTTTATTTGTAAAAAAAACTGGATGAATTTCAAAATGATTTCATCAGGTTTTTGTGCTTTTTTAACTTTCATTTTTCATTCTCTAAGAAGAAAACATAACAAAACATCATACTAAAGATCAGGAGAGTTGAGCACTGGTTTTGACTCAGCCACTTTCAGCTCTCTGCCCCCTTGGTCACCTCATTTAGCCTCACTGGGCCTCATTTTCCTTCCTGGCAAAGTGACATAGCTGGACTAAGTGATCTCCAGTGATTCTTTCAATTTTAAAATTTTATGGCCCTATAACATTCTTGATTTACTGAGCCACTGTTTTACTGATTCATTCAATAAACATTTACTGAGGCTCAACTCTGTGCCAAATTCTACTGCTTTCCTGCTGTCAAAATCACATAACAAGCTAGAGTTAAAATGTCTTAAAATTTTTCTGATGATGATACTTTTACAAAGAACTTTCTACAGCAACCTCTCTGTCTATCTGAGCTTCTAGAGCTACTTTTCCTCTTAGACTGTAAGGACTTTAAATTTAAGAAAAATAAAGCAACACTGAAAGTGTTCTGCTCACACTCTATCAGAAGCAAACTTTCTATTCTGATCACTTTTCTTCCTTGTCCAGAAACAAATACCTTCAACAGACTTTCTGGTTCAATATATGCTGGGGTGTTAAAAGAGTGTGTTTGATGAAACTTTTTTCTCCTAAATTTAAGGCACTTTTCCATATAAATGAAATTCCTAGAATAATAAAACATTTTAAGAAGAGGATAATATTTTACCATAAGTTTATATGAGTCAATTCAGGACCATGTATATTTCTCTAATGAATGTATGAAAGGATATATCAATAATGAATAGTGTTTTCCAATCAACAATGACTAATGCTTTCCAATGGATTAGTTTGGAATTAGGAACACTGGGTTCAGTTTCCCCACTTAATGGTTTGTGCTACATGACCATGGTCACATATGTAACTAAGTCTGAGTTGACCACAGTACAATGACTATCATGATGTTGCCATGCCACACCTTCAGATTTTTTAAAAATAAGGATTGGTGATATAATGATTTTGGGATTATGATTATTAAAATATATACTGATTCTTCCATAACCTCCTCACACCCATCTATCATAGCTGTATTGAAAGCATCATAAATCAACACTGTCAAGCTCAGCATTTCTCAAACCAGGTTTCTCATCTGCTTTGAATACTATTTTCTCAAGTATCCCAGGAATGGTACAAAACTAGTACCTTCCTAGATACACAGGAGAGAAGTTATTCTATTCAATAGATTTCTTAGGTCTTTATTTCTTTCCCAACACCAGCAGAACTCTAGCCTAATGCAAATATACAGAATTTATTGGAAAGAATTTGGAAGTAGTTTACAGAATAGAAGGATTTGCTGAACCATGAAGTCTTAGTAGGGAAGAAACATGGGGAAGACCTAAACTCCTCTCAGGTTTTGGTTTCCTATAAGGTTGTATCACTCATATAACTAAACAACAGTGAACCCCAGTCTCCAAGTAATTTCACTTGAGTTCTGAATTCCCCATAGAGGATGAAATTTGATTAGCTCAGCTTGCATTGGTCAGAAATATTTATTCTCAGTTCAGATTTGTATGACTGGAGTAGGAAAACATGAAGGATTATAAAACAGGGACATGTGTGGGAATCTTTGTAAGAGAACAGTCTCATTGGTTAAAACCTGACATTGTTAACAAGTCAGGATTGGGATCGAATATTAAAAGAACAAACTTTATAGAATGTAGAAATTATTATAATTACCTTTTTACTGTCACCTACAATATAAATTTATGTCTTAGGCTCCACTTTTTAAAATATGGACACTGGCTGGTTTGTGATTAACAATGAAACTTCATCAGAAATCTCAGTGAGTCACAGAAATGTAAATTTTAGAACAGGAAAAAGGAGACCTATAAAGGTTATGAAATTTTTCTCTGGCATCTATAGCTAGGCATAGATGAAGCAGAGATGAGAAGCTGAGTCTCTAGACCAGTTGATCCCAAACAGGACTGGCCATCAGAATCACCTGGGAAACATTTAAAAAAATATTACATAGTACAGGGAATATAGCAAGTATTTTATAACAACAATAAATGGAGTATAATCTTTAAACATTGTGAATCCAAATGTTGTTTACCTGAAACACATAATACTGTACAACAACTACACCTCACTAAAAAAAAAAATTGAGAGAAAAAGAAGCGTATTTCTAGCACCCACTCCCTTAAGTCATACTTTAATAAAGATATGTAGTATTCCTGATACTTTATTATTATTATTTCTTCAGTTCAGTTCAGTTGCTCAGTCATGTTCGACTCTTCGTGACCTCATGAATCGCGGCATGCCAGGCCTCCTTGTCCATCACTAACTCCCGGAGTCTACCCAAACCCATGTCCATCGAGTTGTTGATGCCATTGAGCCACCTCATCCTCTGCCATTCCCTTCTTCTCCTGCTCCCAATCCTTGCCAGAATTAGGGTCTTTTCCAATGAGTCAGCTCTTCGCATGAGGTAGCCAAAGTACTGGATTTTCATCTTCAATATCAGTCCTTCCAATGAACACTCAGGACTGATCTCCTTTAGGATGGACTGGTTGGATCTCCTTGCATTCCGAGGGACTCCAAAGAGTCTTCTCCAACACCACAGTTCAAAATCATCAATTCTTCAGTGCTCAGCTTTCTTTATAGTCCAACTCTCACATCCACACATGACCACTGGAAAAACCATAGCTTTGACTAGATGGACCTTTGTTGGTAAAATAATGTCTCTGCTTTTAAATATACTGTCTAGGTTAGTTATAACTTTCCTTCTAAGGAGTAAGTGTCTTTTAATTTCGTGGCTGCAATCACCATCTGCAGTGATTTTGGAGTCCAAAAATATAAAGTCTGACACTGTTTCCCCATATATTTCCCATGAAGTTATGGGACTGGATGCCATGATCCTAGTTTTCTGAATATTGAGCTTTAAGCCAACTTTTTCACTCTCCTCTTTCACTTTCATCAAGAGGCTTTTTAGTTCCTCTTTACTTTCTGTCATAATACTTTCCACTTATTTCCAGTAACAAATTAAGCTTGAAACTCTATGCTTTTTTGTAAATTACTGGGCTGTCCCTTCCCTTACTCTCCATTGAAAGAACCCATTTCCCAACCGTAAGCACAAAATATAGGACAACATAGGTGAAATATAAATGAAGCAATCAAAAAGCAGAGCACATTCTCACTTTTTAGCTTGGAAGTCATTTGACTGATGAGAGAACATTCTGGCCAGACTGAAAAACACCACCTCTTAAATTGGTAGCTATAACTCACAATGCATCTGTTCACTTCTTGCAGTGAGCATTCTCTGGTCTCAAGGATAAGACATATTTCCACATTCACAAGTTGTAATTTTACATACCTTTTTCACCTTTTCTACCTGCTGTGAGTAAACCAAATTCTCTGTTGAAACAAGTCTTTTCTTTCTAAAGATCACTGACCGTGATATTGTATGGCAAGAATATGTGGATATATTTTAGATCCTATGCTTGAAATAAGTTGCCTACCCCTCATTTCCCCACACTACATGCCGTTCTCATGAGCAATTAATAAAACATAAAAGTTAAAGAGATCTTCTAGTTCAAAGTGTTTAGAAAATTTCTTCCTAGGTACCCAGGATTCACATCCTATATAGACTTTGTACTTGTAATTCACTCTTATATTTTTTTCTAGAAATGCTATTTGATTTAAATTGATTTCAAAATGTTCACCACTCAAATCTGAAAAACAATGATTAACAAAACTACAGTGAGGTATCTCATACCTGTCAGAATGGCCATTAACAAAAAGTCAGACAGTATATGTTGGAAAGGGTGTTGAGAAAAGGGAACGTTACTGCACTGTTATTGGGAATGCAAATTGATACAGAACTATGGAGAACAGCATGGAAATTCCTTTAAAAATTAGGAATTAAACTGCCAAATTACCCAGCAATCCCACTACTGATCATATATTCTGAAGAAATCATAACTGAAAAAGGAACATGTACCCCAAGGTTTATTGCAGCACTATTCACAATAGCTAGGATATGAAAACAACCTAGATGTCCATCAACAGATGAACTGGTAAAAAGTTGTAATACATACACACAATGGAATATTACTTAGCTATAAAAAGGAACACATTTGAGTCACTTCTAGTGAAGTAGATGAACCTAGAGCCTATTATACAAAGGATAAGTCAGAAAGAGAAAGACAAATACTGTATATTAATTCATATATATGGAATCTCAAAATATGGTACTGATAATCTTATTTGAAGGTCAGCAAAGGAGACACAGATATGAAGGACAGACTTTGGAATACAGTGGGGGAAGAAGAGAGTGGGATGATTTGACAGAGTAGCATTGAAACATACATGTTACCACATGTAAACTAGATAGCGAGTAGGAATTTGCTATATGATGCAGGGAACCCAAACCAAGTTCTCTGTGATAACCTAGAGGGGTAGGATGGGGAGGGAAGAGAGAGGGAGGTTCAAGAGGGAAGGGACATATGTATACCTATAGCTGATTCATGTTGATGTTTGGCAGAAACCATTATAATATTGTAAAGTAATTATCCTATAATTAAAAACTAAATTAAATTAATCAAAATGAAAACACTGATTTAATTCAGCCTTTTCACTCTACAGATAAGAAAACCAAGGCCCAGAGAATTTAAGAGACTTGGCAGAAAATACCTAGCTTGTGAATATCTCAGACTGGAATATGTATCTCTGACTGAATCCTGTGGTCTTTCTACCAAATTCTGCTGCATTTCTAATGCTGTTTTAAATAGGTTTGAATGGAACATCTTCACAGCTTCAGAAGGAAGAAAATATTCATTTTGAAGAATATAGGGCAGTCTGGCTCTTTCAGCATGACATTCAGTCCTAACTTAATCTTTTTCTCAGATAACTAGTTTTCATAACTCCAAGACAAAATGTAAAATTTTAGCTTTATAGCTTTCAAGTTGCCAGTTAAGAGTATCAGTATTTTTCTCAGGTATAATCTCAAAGTGAAGTAATCATCTTGACTATTTTACCGTGTTTGCACTAATTATGTTAAGCTTCTCAACATCAAAATTTTAATTCTGCAGTTATTTTGATTTATAGTATTATAATGAATGTCATTGACTTAAATGTTCAAATATTGCCACTTAAAAACAGACAGCACATTTTATTTTAAATTGACAGTATTGCCAATAATGTGGGAAAAATCTGTATTGTTTTACAATAAAAAACAAACATAAATTGAATGTATACTATATTGACAAGAATTGAATTAGTGACTAATTAGGTATATCACACTGAGGTTATTTGATGAAATGTTTAATGTTCACAGTGGTTTTCAACTTGGCATCACAACAAAACCATCTAAAGAGGCTTAGAAAGTATTATTGCCCCAGTTCCAGACCCTCACCTCTATACCCTCATTTAATTGGTCCAGTGAGTGTCCTGGGCATGGGCATTTTTAGTAGTTTCCCAGGTGATTCAAATGTATCAACATGGAAGAGAATCATGGGTTTAGAAAGATATGACCTACACATTTAATGTGTAATAAGAGTTCCTTTATAAATATACTAATTTAATTATAATTGACAAAACATTGAAGCTCTTTAAGTTATAGTTTATTCTTTATATATGATCTGCCTGTGTATAGTACTGCTTCACATCTGCATTTTGCTTGAGTAATTAATAAGTAGTCGGCATCCTTTATTTCACAAAATGGCAACACCAGTGCATGTCCTCTCTTCCCTTCAATGTACATTATCAGACTGACCTTTGAAAGCATCTGATTTTAAATAACAGTTTTCTTTAAAAGGGCCAGTCTTTACGTAAAAGCATAAGCATGGCTATTCAACCCATTCAGATGCTGATAGTATACATTTCCTTCCTGAAGGAAAATCATCTAAGAAGCAATGAAGAGTCGTACTACCAATTCAGACAATCACATTTGCCCAAACACATAGAAACTCCCAAGTATCTGAATTCAACTGTTTCCAGTTTTCTTTTAATAAAACATTTTAGCCAATCTCCAAAACTCTCATTATTCAAATACATAATGTTTATGTATTTCTGGTAAAATTTAATGCCAAAGTTCAAAGAAGGCAAACACTCTGTCTTGAATGGTGCTCTTTATTTGCTGGTCATGCCTGAAGCCGATGAAATGTCTATGGAAGCTAAATATCCCATGGTGGACGCTAAAAACAAGGATGTTCTACTCTGAGGACAAAGTCATGGGAAGAAGTGCTGGATTAAAGTGGATAAAGAAAAAAAGCTGCAAAGCACAATCTGGTCCTGAAGCAGTTAACAAGAGGAGCCCACACCCATCCATCAGCAACTCTCCTTGTCAGGCCTGCCTTTCTTTAACAGGTAACACCTCGGTACACCACAGGCTGAAATCTGAAGCATCTAAGGCTCCTCTTCCTTCTCCTAATAGACAAACGCACAAATAACTGATTTTTCTTCCCTTGCTGCTGTGCCATAATAAACAACTGCTCGCGATTCTAACCAAGTCAAATGCTGACTAAAAGCCTTCTCACAAAAGAATCGTTGCTTCTGTTTTCTCTAGCTGTATTTCAACTTGAAGACAAAGAGCTTTTCCCACATTTCCCTCATTTGCTGCTTCTTGCTGGACTAATTAAAAAAGCACACTCTTTGAACGCAGAAAGGGGATAAAATGGAAGAGTGGGCGTATGGGTCAAGACGGAATGTCCATGGCTCTGTCAGGCCTGTGAGTCTCTCCACCGACACAAACGCTTCATTCTTCTAGCTCAGATACGAGGAAGACACAGAAGCAGCCCTTCAGCCTTCCATACTTCAGGTCAGGGTCCTTTTTATACTTGGCATACAACCTAGACGCATCTGAATTCTGTTCAGAATGGAAAGTTTTATGATTCCAAGCAGTTCAAGTGCACTCTGTGCTCCTTGCTCCCTGTGGGCTGCCCTAGCAGGTTTGAGGCACCTCTCAGGGCAAAGTGGTTTGAAAGCTTTGAAGTTTTCTTGGCGACTGGGAAGCATAATTTGACTTCACTTGGAATAAGATCATATTCAGCAGAAAAGATCTGCTGTGCTCAAGGTCGCAGACCTTGGCTCTGTGGATATTCAGTTATTCAGCAGAATAACCACTCCACGCCTTCAAAGCACTTTAGGATGCTACTGCAGGTGTTGCCTGCAGAGACCTTTCTGACAGCCGATGAGCTCCTGCATCTGTCTGTCCCCTTCTTGATGTGGTCTGTTCTGCTCTCTAAAAACCGCACTTCGCCTTTATGCATAATATGCCTGTATATGTTTGCAATCATAAAGATTTTCAAAGAAATGTTTCCATGAATCAAGATCTGTACGAACCTACGTAAAGGACTAAATAAAATATTCAGGGGGTTATAGATTTTTTTTCTTAATTGCTGCATTTTAAAGCCTGAAATCTTAAGCCACATTTTAGAATGTGTTTGCAAAATAAATCATGGAAGTCTCAAGGAATTCATTAAATCATTACTTAAGGAAACATTAAAGGCCTACTATGTGTGAGGCACTGTATTAATTGCTTTGAGGCAAACGATGCTGAATTAGAAAGACATATATCTTATAAGATGTTTAAAATAAAAAGAAGATATAAGGCATATCAGAAGCCAGAAGTATGTAAAAGAAGAGGTTATTTCCAGTGTTGAGATACATTTCATAGAGAAGGCAAAACATGAATGATTTCTTGAAGGATGACACATTTGAAATTTAGGAAATTTGGGGAGCTGCACTTCTGGTGAGGGAATGAAAATGAGTGAATATTTTGAGGTGAGAAGTCAAACAATGAATTAAATTTGATTAGAACTAAGATGGCATGAAGAAGAATGGTAAATGAAGTGAGAAAATTTGGTTATGTATGAATTGTAAAAGGCTTTGATAAAGGAAAGAGATATTCCTGACATTTTTATCAGGAATATCCAGCTAAGAATAAATTGTGAATTATTGACTGGAGCAGACTTAAGGACAAGAGTTGCACCTCATACTTTTGTCATAAGTATTAATATTATAGTTTTGAATAATGCAGTCTATCTAAGGTGAAGGTCATAATTTCAGTGTTAAAAATAAGGAGAGTTAAGCATTTGGAAAGTTACTCATGTTTAGTTTGAGAGAAGGGGGAAGACAGATTAATGGTCCATGACTAGATATTTTTATTCTTATTTCCTATCAAATAGATAAGCATTTATGAGGAAAGATAATTCATATAAAAAGGGTTTACTTTGCACTGTCTGCCAAAGAGGATGTTAGTCTAATGATTCAAAGAAGTAAAGCAATGATATATTCTGTTGAACTGTGAGATATAATCTCACACCATTAAACACCATTAAAGCATATTATGAAGAGACTTTATATTCTTCAAAACTATTATATTGAACATATAAGAAACAATAGTCCAAGATACTCTTTAAATAGGGTTTCCCAGGTGGCACTAGGGTGTCAAGGCAGCAGAAGCAAGAGATGTGGGTTCGGTTCTTGGGTGAAGAAGATCTCTTGGAGGAGGAAATGGCAACTCACTCCAGCACTCTTGCCTGGAGAATCCCATAGACAGAGGAGCCTGGAGGGCTACAGTCCATAGAGTCGCAAAGAGTCGGACATGATTGAAGTGACTAAGCATGCACACACACCCTCTTTAAATATCCTATGTGGGTGCAACTTTTCTGGTAGAATAAAATTTAAATGCAGATGCATACAGTTCCTAAATACATTTTCTTTTGACCCTGTTCCCAGTGATGTGGTTGAGAGCCCACACCTTAGAAGCACAGTAGACAAATCACTACTCCATCACTTATTAGCTTTGTGAATGGGGACAAGTTGTTGAAACATTATAATTCTCCAATTACTATTCAAAATGTGGGTAAAAGTAATATTCATCCAGTGGTTAATGAGTTGATGCTTGTAAAATTAATAGCACAGTGTCTGGCAACATATGTCATCCACTTTACCTTGTATACAAGTTTCATTTGTTTGTTCTTAATCTTATAAAATCAGTTCCATCAGAGTTTTACTTCATGGCAGGCTGCTTTCATTTCTTGATTAGGAAAACATGCCCTACTTCTTAAATCAAAAACATATTTTCCTCTAGTATTTCTGTAATATGCAACTCCTTTAGTGTTTATTTATATGAATGATACATGAGTGAAATATAATTTTACTTTATTTTCCAAGTGTATAATCAGTTCTCTCAATACCATCTATTAAATAAAACATTCTTCCCCAGTTTTTACATACCACATTATCATGTATTAAACTCCATATATACTTAATCCATTTCTAGACCCCATTTTTCTCCATATATATGTTTATCTGTTTCTGTGACAGAACCAGGTTGCTTTACATATACTCATTACATAGTACCTTTTAAGATCATGTTGGTAAATTACCCAAATTATCTTTCTCAAAAAAAATAGATGTTTATGCTTGCATATTAATTTTAGAGTCAATTTGTCAAGTCCACAATTCATCTTCCAAAATTGAGATTATGAGCTCAGTACAGTTCAGTTCAGCCCCTCAGTCGTGTCAAACTCTTTGTGACCACATGGACTGCAGCACACCAGACTTCCCTGGCTATCAGCAACTTCTGGAGCCCACCCAAACCCATGTCCATTGACTTGGTGATGCCATCCAACCATCTCATCCTCTGTCATCCCCTTCACCTCCTGCCCTCAATCTTTCCCAGCATCAGGATCTTTTCAAATGAGTCAGCTCTTTGCATCAGGTGACCAAAGTATTGGAGTTTCAGCTTCAACATCAGTCCTTCCAATGAACACCCAGGACTGATCTCCTTTAGGATGGACTGGCTGGATCTCCTTGCAGTCCATGGGACTCTCAAGAGTCTTCTCCAACAACACAGTTCAAAAGCATCAGTTCTTTGGTGTTCAGCTTGCTTTGTAGTCCAACTCACATCGATACACAACCACTGGAAAAACCATAGCCTTGATTAGATGGACTTTGTTGACAAAGAAATGTCTTTGCTTTTTAATATGCTGTCTAGGTTGGTCATAACTTTCCTTCCAAGGAGCAAGTGTCTTTTAATTTCATGGCTGTGACCACCATCTGCAGTGATTTTTGTAGCCCAGAAAAATAAAGTCAGCCACTATTTCCCCATCTATTTCCCACGAAGTGATGGGACTGGATACCATGATCTTAGTTTTCTGAATGCTGAGCTTTAAGTCAACATTTTTCACTCTCCTCTTTCACTTTCATCAAGAGACTCTTTATTTCTTACCCCTTTCTGCCATAAGTGTGGTGTCATCTGCATATCTGAAGTTATTGATATTTTTCCAGGCAATCTTGATTCCAGCTTGTGCTTCCTCCAGCCCTGCATTTCTCATAATGTACTCTGCATATAAGTTAAATAAGCAAGGTGACAATATACAGCCTTGACGTACTCCTTTTCCTATTTGGAACCAGTCTGCTGTCCCATGCCCATTTCTAACTGTTGCTTCCTGACCTGCATACAGGTTTCTCAAGAGGCAGGTCAAGTGGTCTGGTATTCCCATCTCTTTCAGAATTTTCCACAGTTTATGGTGATCCACACAGTCAAAGGCTTTGGCATACTCAATAAAGCAGAAAAAGATGTTTTTTTGGAACTCTCTTGCTTTTCCGATGATCCAGCAGATGTTGATAATTTGATCTCTGGTTCTTCTGCCTTTTCTAAAACCAGCTTGAATATCTGGAAGTTCATGGTTCATGTACTGCTGAAATCTGGCTTGGAGAATTTTTAGCAATACTTTATGAATTAAAATGCCCTAAATCTGTCATTTAATTTATACTTTGAATCATCCAATCTAGGGGCACATGGTTTGTTTTTCCACCTATTTGGGCACTATTTTGTGTTCTTTTCAAAAGATTATTATCTTTTATGTAGATTTTACACAAAGCTAGTTTTTTGTAGTGTTTGGATAAGCTTTTCAGATTCCAAAAATCTTAATGCAGGTAGAAGTCCTAATGATTTAAATATCTACATTAATTTGATATACATAATGATTTGAGAGAAAATACAATTAACATTTTATCTTGCCTTTTTTCAGCTTCTATTCTAATTTTGCCTGCAAAGAATATAATCAATCTGATTTTGGTGTTGACCATCTGGTGATGTCCATGTGTAGAGTCTTCTCTTGTGTTGCTGGAAGAGGGTGTTTGCTATGACCAGTGCCTTCTCTTGGCAAAACTCTATTAGCCTTTGCCCTGCTTCATTCTGTACTCCAAGGCCAAATTTGCCTGTTATTCCATGCGTTTCCTGACTTCCTACTTTTGTATTCCAGTCCCCAATAATGAAAAGGACATCTTTTTTGGGTGTTAGTTCTGAAAAATCTTCAGGTCTTCATAGAACCATTCAACTTCAACTTCTTCAGCATTACTGGTTGGTGCATATGCTTGGATTACCATGATATTGAATGGTTTGCCTTGGAAACGAAAAGAGATCATTCTGTCATTTTGGGGATTGCATCTGAGTACTGCATTTCTGACTCTTGTTGACCATGATGGCTACGCCAATTCTTCTAAGGGATTCCTGCCCACAGTAGTAGATATAATGGTCATCTGAGTTAAATTCACCCATTCCAGTCCATCTTTGTTCACTGATTCCTAGAATGTCGATGTTCACTCTTGCTGTCTCCTGTTTGACCACTTCCAATTTGCCTTGATTCATGGACCTAACATTCCAGGTTCCCATGCAATATTGCTCCTTACAACATCAGACCTTGGTTCTATCACCAGTCACATCCACAACTGGGCACTGATTTTACTTTGGCTCCATCCCTCCATTCTTTCTGGAATTATTTCTCCATTGATCTCCAGTAGCATATTGGGCACCTACCAACCTGGGGAGTTCATCTTTTAGTTTCCTATCTTTTTGCCTTTTCATACTGTTCATTGGGTTCTCAAGGTAAGAATACTGAAGTGGTTTGCCTGTCCCTTCTTCAGTGGACCACATTCTGTCAGACCTATCCACCATGACCCTTCTGTCTTGGGTGGCCCCACATGGCATGGCTTAGTTTCACTGAGTTAGACAAGGACGTGGTCCGTGTGATCAGATTGGCTAGTTTTCTGTGATTATGGTTCTAGTATGTCTGCTCTCTGATGCCCTTTGCAACACTCACATTCTTGCTTGGGTTTCTCCTACCTCTGATGTGGGGTATCTCTTCACGACTGCTCCAGCTATACAGTCAGCAAGAACAAGACTGGGAGCTGACTGTGGCTCAGATCACAAACTCCTTATTGCCAAATTCAAACTTAAATTGAAGAAAGTAGGGAAAACCACTAGACCATTCAGGTTTGACCTAAATCAATTTCCTTGTAATTATACAGTGCAAGTGAGAAGTAGATTTAAGGGACTAGATCTGATAGACAGAGTGCTTGATGAAATATGGATGGAGGTTTGTGACATTGTATCAGAGACAGGGATTAAGACCATCCCCAAGAAAAAGAAATGCCAAAAAGCAAAATGGCTGTCTGAGAAGGCCATACAAATAGCTGTAAAAAGAAGAGAAGTGAAAAGCAAAGGAGAAAAGGACAGATATTCCCTTCTGGATGCAGAGTTCCAAAGAACAGCAAGGAGAGATAAGAAAGCCTTCCTTAGCAATCAAGGCTAAGAAACAGAGGAAAACAACAGAATGAGAAAGACTAGAGATCTCTTCAAGAAAATTAGAGATCCCAAGGGAACATTTAAGGCAAAGATGGGCTCAATAAAGGACAAAAATGGTATGAACTTAACAGAAGCAGAAGATATTAAGAAGAGGTGGCAAGAATACACAGAAGAACTGTACAAAAAAGATCTTACGACTCAGATAATCACGATGGTGTGATCACTCACACTCATCTAGAGCCAGACATCCTGGAAGGTAAAGTCCAATGGGCCTTAGAAAGCATCACTAAAAACAAAGCTAGTGGAGGTGATGGAATTCCAGTTGAGCTATTTCATATCCTGAAAGATGACACTGTGAAAGTGCTGCACTCAATATGCCAGCAAATTTGGAAAACTCAGCAGTGGCCACAGGACTGGAAAAGGTCAGTTTTCATTCCAATCCCAAAGAAAGGCAGTGTCAAAGAATGTTCAAACTACCACACAATTGCACTTATTTCACATGCTAGTAAAGTAATGCTCAAAATTCTCCAAACCTGGCTTCAGCAATACATGAACCGTGAACTTCCAGATGTTCAAGATCGTTTTAGAAAAGGCAGAGGAACCAGAGATCAAATTATCAACATCTGCTGGATCATCAGAAAAGCAAGAGAGTTCCAGAAAAACATCTACTTTATTGACGATGCCAAAGCCTTTGACTGTGTGGATCACCATAAACTGTGGAAAATTCTGAAAGAGATGGGAATACCAGACCATCTGACCTGTCTCTTGAGAAACCTGTATGCAGGTCAGGAAGCAACAGTTAGTTAGAACTGAACATGGAACAGCAGACTGGTTCCAAGTAGGAAAAGGAGTACGTCAAGGCTGTATATTGTCACCTTGCTTATTTAACTTATATGCAGAGTACATCATGAGAAACACTGGGCAGGAGGAAGCACAAGCTGTAATCAAGATTGCCTGGAGAAATATCAATAACCTCAGATATGCAGATGACACCACCCTTATGGCAGAAAGTGAAGAGGAACTAAAAAGCCTCTGGATGAAAGTGAAAGAGGAGCATGAAAAAGTTGGCTAAAGGCCAAACATTAAGAAAACTGAGATCATGGCATCTGGTCCCATCACTTCATGGCAAATAGATGGGGAGACAGTGGAAATAGTGTCAGACTTTATTTTGGGGGGCTCCAAAATCACTGTAGATAGTGATTGTAGCCATGAAATCAAATGATGCCTACTCCTGGATAGCATATTGAAAAGCAGAGACATTACTTTGCCAATAAAGGTCCATCTAGTCAAGGCTATTGTTTTTCCAGTAGTCATGTATGGATGTGAGTGTTGGACAGTGAAAAAGGCTGAGCGCCAAAGAACTGATGCTTTTGAACTATGGTGTTGGAGAAGACTCTTGAGAGTCCCTTGGACTGCAAGGAGATCCAAAAAGTCCACCTTAAAGTAGATGAGTCCTGGGTGTTCATTGGAAGGACTGATGTTGAAGCTGAAACTCCAATACATTGGCCACCTGATGCGAAGAGCTGACTCACTGTAAATGACCCTGATTCTGGGAAAGATTGAGGTCAGGAGAAGAAGGGGACCACAGAGGATGAGATGGCTGGATGGCATCACTTACTCAATGGACATGGGTTTGGGTAGACTCCAGGAGTTGGTGATGGACAGGGAGGTCTGGGGTACTGAAGTTCATGGGGTCGCAAAGAGTTGGACATGACTGAGTGACTGAACTGAACTTATTCTAATTTTGTTAAGTAACTGAATTGTTAAGAAAAATATTTATTCTTTTTATTATTCTTTCAAATATAAAAGTGACATTTTTTTCACTAGATTTATATGTTTGTTTATAATTAGCAAGATATAACATTTTAAAATTCGATCTATGGGAAGGAGTAGCTCCTACAAATTCCAGAAGAGACTATTTAAAAAATATAACCATAAGGGCAACAAATAACAACAGTTTTACTGGAAAAAGACAACCAGCCCCCAGATGGCTAATCCTCATGACCCTGCAGTCAGAAATTCAGGCCTAAACCATCTTGATGAATGGACATCAATTTTTGTCTCATAATCTTATGAGATGGAATAAAATTCTCTTATACTAACTCACTGGAGGACATTCTTTCCCCTAAGTTCCATCTCTTCGTTGGTCCATCCTCCAGGTTAAGGGAAAATAATTCTTTGATATTTACCTGCCAACAACAACCTGAGGGACATAAAATTACATTGAAAGCGCAAATGGTCACCTGCCTCTTGCAATTTCACTACCGAGCTAAGAGAACGAAAATGCTGCAATTTAAGCCAATTTGTGATGCTGGAGAGCATGTACAGGTTTGTTAAATATACAATTTTCTTTAAATGATGATCACATATATTTCTTGATTTTGGTGATGAAAAATCATGTCAAATACAGATAGATATATTTCAAATGTGATCCCAAATAAACACTCAAAGCCACATCCCAGAAAGCAGTGTTTTTCTATAAGCTATGTAGAAAAATGCCTCTAATTTTCATTTCTAAGAAAAATAAATAATACAAGGATTATTTCAAAAATAACAATGCACTTCCTCCAGAATTAATAACACTTGCATCTTTTTTCTTTCACTGGGTGTTATTTTTCTTCTATAGAGCATTTATCACTACTTGCTGCTGCTGCTGCTGCTGCTGCTAAGTCACTTCAGTCGTGTCTGACTCTGTGCGACCCCATAGATGGCAGCCCACCAGGCTCCCCCATCCCTGGGATTCTCCTGGCAAGAACACTTAAGTGGGTTGCCATTTCCTTCTCCAATGCATGAAAGTGAAAAGTAAAAGTGAAGTCGCTCAGTTGTGTCCGACTCTTTGCAATCCCATGGACTGCAGTGCACCAAGCTTCTCTGTCCATGGGATTTTCCAGGCAGGAGTACTGGAGTGGGGTGCCATTGCTTTCTCCAGTATCACTACTTAAGTTATGAATTTATATATATATTAATATCCACGTGCCCCATTGAAGTGGGAGGTCAGTGAAAGCAGGAGACTTTGGTTGTTGTTATCTTGATGGTTGTCTATCACTGGATCTCAGGGCCTTGCACAGTGCCCAGAACCTTGGAGGCACTCAATAACCATGTGTTGACTGAATTATTTATAATTACTTAATTTGCCATTTGCACCTGAGCACAAGAATGAAACACTAACCAAATAAGCTATTTTAAAATGTAAATGGCACTTTTTGTTATTACCATCTATGACCCTTTTAAGTTCTACTGTGCTTAAAATTAAAAATCAAATTTGATTTCAGAGCTAAAGGAAAGCTACTCGTTGAATATGAGATCAGGAATGACTTTTATTTACATGTCAATCTGAGGGGGAAAAGCAAGTACTAATCACACATTAAACAAATCATTCAATTATATTTGTTCAAAGTGCCACCAAATAAGGAAAACTGAAATGTGCCTTGAAAGCAGATACTCAACAGGCCCTTACAAAGAGATTCCCTGAAAAGGAACACTCCAGTCACCAAGACCCAATGAAAGAGTAGGAATTAAGGCATGTAGAAATGGCCAGGAACATTCTAATTGTCTACAGAAATATCTAGAAATTTTTGAAAAAGAAGATGTTGCTTATCAAATTCTAGAAACTGTTGAGAATAAAGATGTCTTAGAGAAGAATCAAGACAAAACAGGTGGGAGGCAGCTATTCTGATGACTGAATTTCTTTCTCACACTGAAATCAGCTACGGGAGTCTTTGGAACATTCTTGAACTTTCCTGCAAACAGTAGCACCATGTCCCTGCCAGATGCTGCATCAGTGACAAGTCAAAGCAGGGGATACTCTAAAATTGGCGGATTTGTTTAGTCATGGGGGTGACTCCTGGCTGGTCAAAAGAGGCATTTTGTATTTAGAAAGTTTGAAATTCCTTAGATGGCTTTCCAATAAGCACACTGTGATATGAGAGATCAAACTGAGGAGAATCAGCTCTTTGGCTGCAGATCTGAGATCTTTCTGGGGGAGGACAAAAGGGAGTCAAACCTCATCCATCTATCTTCACACTAGTGACACAAACTAGGTTCAATTATTCAGCTATGAAAAATTCAGTTTTCTTAATGATTCCTCAAATGTTGTATTTTTTTCCGACTCTCTACTTCTATTGTCTTTTTTTCTGTGACCTGTTCTGTTAGGGGAAGCACACCGACTGAAACCACCCACCCTGGCCAGGCACCATAATAATCATTTGCATAGTTGTTTTACAACAGGAGGTCCTGCTAAGGAACAAGGAACTAATAAGCTACCACCAACCGGAAGAGCTAAGGAAAGGTCGAAAGGAGACACCCCATATCCAACCACCTCCCAGAATCCTTCTCTCTGGCATCCATCTTGGCTGAACAAGGCATGCACCACCAGGAAGTACTCTGAGTCAGAATGACTGGCTAAAGAGAACCCAGAAATTAATCCCACCACCATAAAACCACAGAACTATTCTCCTGTATTCCCTTACCCTACTGCTCTCCATCTGGGTGCCCTTTCCCAATAAAATCTCTTGCTTTGTCAGCACATGTGTCTCCTTGGACAATTCATCTCTAAGGGTTAGACAAGAGCCCTGTTTTGGGCCCTGGAAGGGTTCCCTCTTCCTGCAGCAGTTCCACTAGCCACGTATTTCCAGAATCACCAAGAATCACAAGAATGCCTCATTTGAGCCATTTCTCCTTTAACCTCTTCCATATTTTATACCCTTTGTTAAACAATTTTTCCTTCAGTTGCATATGGTTCCTGAGGAGAAGAGGAGGAAGACAGAAGGAGGGAGGTAGGAAAGTAGAAAGACTATAGTCATGAATATAGAATATTTTTTATCAAAAGAAAATTTCTAATGAGCATGTGAAAGACCAAATTCTTTGCAAGGTCAAGCATCAAATTCTTTGAGAGAATATTATTCTATCTGGGAATCCTGTTTTAATATTACGTTATAGAATATCTATGCAATAGGAAGTCTCTTAGCAACAATTACTTGCTGATCAACAAGTCATACGTACAAAGCACATATCAATTTTAGACATGTTTCCTTAGGCCATTGTTTGGAGATTGACTCAAAGAAGAAAAAGAGTTGAAACTTGTAGATAGTAACCTAATTTTCCAAAAATACAGATTATTTCATTTATTAGCCAGTTTTAAGAGCCTCATATGTCTTGATCTAGGTATTCGGAATGCATGTGTAAGGTATGATATTTTCAACATTGGTAAAATCAGTTCAGAAAACATCCCTAGCCCTCCATCAGGAAAACAGGTAAAAAAACATGAATAAACAATCCATGAAATTGAAAATTAATGATTAATAAAGTTATTAAAAATTATATAACTTGATAAACATTCAGTGAAATACATGGAAAGACAAAATAGAAATGGCTTTGTGTTTAGCTTATGATATGCAATACTGGTTAGGGGTTTCCCTGGTAGTTCAGTGGACAGATGAGCCTGGCAGGCTACAGTCCAAGGGGTCACAAAGAGTTGGATGTAACTGAACAACAAAAACAATAAAATCCTAACCATGGAAATGCAAAGTGGTGTAAACTGCAGGGATTATAAATTGACAATTTATTTGAAGACTCAAAGAAAAGCTCTGCCCATATTCTAATAGTTGTGCTCATAGATAATACATCTAAGGAAAAAAAGTTTGTATACTAGATATCCATTACAGACAGGAAAATCAAGAAAATTACTCAATTATTGGAAACTGTTAAATAATGGAAAAACATTAGGATGGGATATTTTGCATCATTAAAAATCATGTTTTCACATTCTAATGATGGATGAAGATACTCCACATAAAACTAAACAAAATAAATCTAAGACACACAAATTGCATTATAAATTGCATAATTATAATTATAATGTATATGAGTATGTATATGAAGTACATATACATATAAATGAATTTTTGAAAGAAAATATACTAGAATGTTATTATTTCTGTGTTGCATAAAAATGTGAATTTTTTTCTTTAAGTATTATTTGTCTTCCAAATTTTCTATAATGAGCATTTTTTTATAACCAGGGTAAAGTTAATAATATTAAATGATTTATTTAGACTCATTTTGCCATGTGCATGAATTATTTTACATAAATAGCTCCCTTTTAAAAGACAAGCAAAAGAGATGCCAAACCATATTGGTTTCTGCAGAGACTCAATGGCCAACAATGACATAATACAAAACCTCCTACAGAGACCCTCTCCTTTTTCACACAACACTGCTTTTTTCTTTTTTTAAACAATGTTTAACAGTTGAAAATGCTGAGAAGCTACAGATGAGATCATTACTGGAAACTATCTTCCGATGAGCTTTTTTCAGGGGATATCTTTTAGTAGGTATCTACTTTGGAGTCAAGTTTTCACCCAGGCTGACAAAATTTGCACACATTAAACATGTGTTTGTGAGCATTCTCCTCCATCAAATGGAATTCACTTTGCCCATCACACTGATCAAGATAATTTGTCCTGGACTTGTCCTCTGCATGACCCCGATTTGGAGGGTATAAGAGATGGCAAGATGGCAAATGGTCAGGGCTTGAAAGGATGGCACCTGAGCAGCTACTTCTAAGGTTCACCAGAAACACCAGAGAGACGACAGTTACCAGAAGATAACTCTTTTATAGGGCAAGGGATTTTTGTTAACGCTCTAGCGCTGTTCCTGGCACACAATACATTTTTTTCTGATTAGGGACTGATTCAATGGATGGGAATGAATTGTAGAGGTCATCACTGCCCTTGCTCTATCTTTAAAATGTATAAAAATGAATTAGCTGTCGTCATCTACCTTCTCATTGTCTAATAGCCACATATGGTCTAAATCCGGTAAAACAAGGTAGACACTGGTGGCATTTATTTTAATTCTGCAGCTGTTTTCTTCTCCCAGTTTTCCCGGTTACAGTCAGAAATGCCTTTGTTCCTTGAAGAAAGGCCTCAATTATGCACTGTACCCGGGGTGTGTGGATGTGAAATATAGAATACACCATTGTCTCTAAGGGACTTGCACATCTGCAGACTTTGGTATCCACAGGGGGCCCTGGAATCAATTCTGCATGGGTACCAAAGGACAGCTGCAAATATCTACTGTGATAACTAACGAGACTGCTGTTTTTATTTAAGCTATTTTGTAAGGTAGTTATAGGGCTTCCTTGGTGACTCAGATGGTAAAGAATCTACCTGCTAATGCAGGAGACTCGGTTTCAATCCCTGGGTCGGGAAGATCCCCTGGAGAAGGACATGGCAACCCACTCCAGTGTTCTTGCCTGGGAAAGCTCATGGACAGAGGAGCCTGGTGGGGTACAGTGCACAGGGCTGCAAACAGACACAGTTTAGCCACTAAACAACATGGTGGTTAGGAAAGTGGTTCTGATATAAGAAAAGATCCCCAATGTGAAGCCTCTGCTCTCGCCATTGCTTTGTATATGATGATAAACTATGATTTCAGTAAGAGCAAGCAGTGCTCGGCTCCACCGTTTTTGTGCACGTGTCAACACAGTTCTCAAGGGATGATTCATTTTCCGGTTCTGTGCTCTCCTTCCCTGGATCCTCATAAGAACCTGCTCTGAAATTTAAACATTAAATAAAAATGCTTCCAAACAATTATGGTGACAGCAAACACACCGATAAACCTGTAAGCGGCAGCCCAGTATTTTACATTGTCTTTAATGTCAGGTGGCTTTTTTATTCCAGAGGTCAGGAAAATAAACACTATGAGCTCATTATGAGAATGTCCAAACCAGCAGAAAAACAGGCGCCTTTACAAATGCCAGACAATGAAACCTAGGATTTTTCTTTGCACTTCACTGTAATTTGGGTGATAAAACACTTGCTAATACAAGCTATTAAAACAAACCAACAAACAGAAACCAGTCTCTCATAGTCTATTTTAAAAACCCTTCACTGTGTTCTTAACTAACTGCTGACTTTTGAAAAAGAACTGTCAGTCAAGAGGTACAAAGTTATCTTTGGCTCGACTTTAAAATTTTAAGATCCTAAATATCTGAAGATGAAAAAAAGTATAAAAATAAATAACTGACAACTCATTTTAGCCAACACTTTGGAATTAATTAATTAATTAAGTGGTAGAAAAACTATAAAAGAGGAACACATTTTTATACAGTTTCTGATAGTTAGTGAATTATATTTTAGTAAACTTTATTACTTGGCACTCAAAATACATATTTTAACCACTGCTTCTTTCAATAACTGATAATAAAGCAATATCCATAATAATGACCTGTAACACTGCCATTCCTGGGAATTAGATCATGGTAAAAAAAAGTAATTCTATTTTAAATAAAATAAGCAATTGTATGTTATTTTTAATTCATTTGAAATGAGTGATCAATGTGTTGTGCATGTGCATAGTAATTTTTTCCTGTAGAGAAAGAACTCCTTTTGACCACATTGAAAAATTAAAGTTGACTCTTGAGGGGGAACTAAGATGGCGGAGGAATAGGACGGGGAAACCACTCTCTCCCCAATAAATACACCAAAAGAACTTTTAAAGACCGCGCAAACTCCATAAAACAGGATCTAAATGCTGGCAGAGGACATCGGGCATCTGAAGGGACGGCCCATTGCCGACGAGAGAAGGTAGGACAAAAGAAAAAAGAGAGAGAAAAAAGTAAAGGGAGAGACAGAGTTGGGGGCGGGGATCCGTCCCGGAAGGGGAGTCTGGAATAAAGAGGAAAAAAAAAAAAAAAAAAGAGGAGAAACGTTTCCGAATACCAGGGAGCATTCTCTCCGGCGGATTTGCGGTGAATCTTGGAGAGCAAGATAGCTGGGAGTAAAAGCAGATTAATAATTAAGCCCTGCAAGCTACATTTCTGGCTGGAAGGCACAGGGAAGCGGCGGCGGCGGACGCCCCACCCCCCCACTAGCCAAAGCGGACTGCTCAGGGAGGGGCGGGCCGTGCGCTCAGGCAATGGAGCAGCCTGAGCGACCCAACCCAGGGGGCTAACCGGAGATAGACTGAGAAGTAGCCTTCCCCAGGAAGAGGCCCCCTGCCAGGCCCACGCAGAACAAGGAGAGGTGTGGAGTCGGCAGAGAGGCAGCCGGCCGGGTGCCACAGAACAAAGGGCGTGCAGAGTCGGCAGGGAGGCGGCCGGCCGAGGTGATCTGGGCGCCTGTGGGCTGCGGACCGGCCCAGCCCCCGCCCGAGTGCAGCGGGCATAACCCAGCCTCAGCAAGACTAAAGGGTGAGGCGGAGTCGGCAGGGAGGCGGCCGGCTGGGCGGAGCTGGGCGCCTTTGGGCTGCGGACAGACCCAAACACTGCCCGAGACCAGCGGGCATAGCCCAGCCCCGGCGAGGCTTCCTCGTCCAAATTGCGCACAGAGCTAGTTGCTAACCAAGACTACTGGGGATTCTGGACGGATCGGAGCTCTGCACACCTAAGAAGACGTGCTTAGGGTCGGGAAAGCCGAGCGGTTGGGCCGGGGGAGGGGAGAAGCCGCGCTCCCCAACTGCGCCGGGCGGACGACAGAGAGCCGAGCAGAAGGGGCGGGGGAAGCGCACTCAGCAGGAGCAAGGCAAACTCCAGAGCGCTGAATAGACACATAAAAGACCAGCAAACAGAAGACGCTTAAGCTAGCAGAGGCAACAGGTTTGGAGTCTATAGAGCATGAGAAGTACAAGCCGGACCCAAGGAATTGTCTGAAAAATAAACTGACCCCTCCCAGTACGCATCAGCACCAGAGAAAGCCTTAGTTATAACTGTACTAGGAACATCTTTTAAATTTTTAAAACTTTTTTATACCCTTTTTTTTTTTTTTAGAATTTTTAAGTCCCCTATAACCTTGTTATTTT